>JAHBCN010002797.1:0-85113 GCA_019359885.1 Listronotus oregonensis | reverse complement strand
GAAAATCAAGTTTTCGGTTCTCTACAAAAATATTTGTCATTGGACGTTTTTTTAAAATAAAGTAGCGTGGGAAAATTGGGCGGGTGTAAAAAATGGTTCGAATATTCGCACATTCGCCGAACTTTCCCCCAAATGCATGTAGTTCGGGACCCTTTATTTTAAAATTAAGTCGTAGTCCAAACATTCCGTGGTAGCAGAAGTTTCTGCCGGTAAATATACCGTGTCGGTTTTTTGAGGTTTTTCGATTTTTTGCTGATCGACCCCCAATTTTGACTTTAGATTCGTGTCAGCAGAAAAAAATACGTAAAAAAATCTTAGTCTGTTTTATTTTATATTTTTAGTCATTTTTGAAATTTAGTTCACCACAGACCGCAACTGAAGACAGTATATATTTTTTGTTTTCTAAGCTAAATAAAATGGTTTTATTATTTAATAATTTTAATATTGCTTTATTGTCATAAATAATTATACATTTTTTCGACAAAGCAAATAAAAAAAAATAAAACAAACTATAATAATAGCAAAGAATAATAATAAATTATAGGATATTATGAGAAAAAAGACAATATAAGGGTTTCCCTTTTCGATAAATCTTTCTAAATTATTTTAAAAAATAAGTAATAACCCTTTTTCCCTAACAATAAGTTTTTGATGGAAATTTTTGAATTTATAAAAACTATTTTTTTTTTTAATACTGGGGGGGAAAAATGAATAAACACTTCTTGAAAAAGGGAAAAAAAAAATATATTAGGTATAAAAATGTAATACCACTTAGACCAATCGTATCATGTACACAATCACCTTTTAAAAAACTTTAAAAAATATCTTAAAAATATTCTTAATAATGTAAAAACCCAAAAAATCAATATTATATAAAAGACTCATGGTTTTTTTAAAAAAAAAAATTAAATGAATTAGTCTACCAGAAAATCATTTACCATATCCTTTAGATGTGGTTTCACTTTACACAAAATATTTTTATAAACCTGGCCAAAGACATTTTAAAAAAAAAGTGGGATCAAATAAAATTACACACAGATTTCCCCCTTAAAAAGACTTTTAGAAGCTGTCGAAAAAACATTAAATTCCCCCCTATTTCTTATATAACGGCAAGTATTACAAACAAATAAAATTTAAAAAAAGGGGGCCCCTCTTCTCAAGTGTAGTAGCACGGCTAGTCCTTGAAGATTTTGGGGGAAACAATCATAAAAAAAAAACCAGACTTTCACCTCCCTTTTTTTTCTTCCGGTATGTTGACGACTGCATAACATCCGCTCAACAAGACAAGTTAGACAACCTTTTAAAAACGTTTAACAGTTACCACAATAAATTGCAGTTTACAATGGAAGAAAAAAAACACAAAAAAATTTAAAAAGTTCTTGCCCCTAACGTTACACAATAAAGACAAAAAAAAAAAAATGGAATGGTAAAAAAAAAAACCGGGGCACAAGATTTTAAAATTTTTAAATTTCCCCAAACCCCCCCTTATCAAAAAAAAACCCAGTTATCATAGGTCTTGCCGAGGGGGCAAAAAATTTAAAAGTGACCCCTTTTTAAAAAAGGCAATCAAAAAAAACCAAAAAAAAGCCTTAAGATAAAAAAAATTATCCAAACATCTTATACACTCTTTTTTTTAAAAAAAAAGGGTTCATCAATTTTATAATAGTACCCAAAAAAACCCCAAAAAAAAAGTGCCAAAACAACTCATCTCTTTCCCCCATACGTCCAAAAAAATTTTCTAAAAAACCCGCAAAAACTATTCAAAAAAAGAAAATATAACAGTGGCTCATAAGGGGCACAATCTTTTTAAACAAAATTTCAGTTATCTAAAAGACAAAATTGAAAAAAATTAAAAAAGTAATATAATTTATAAAATCCCTTGAAAAAAATAAAAATTTTACATTGGGAAAAAATAAGTATCTGAAAAACAGACTTAATCCCCCCAAATACGACAAAAAAAAAAAACAGCTCTCAAAACACACAAGAACAAAACCATTCATTTGACTTCAATAACACAAAAATTCCCCAAAAAAAAAAAAAAACCAAAAAAAAAAAAATTTCGGAAAAAAATATTTTATACAAAAACGAAAAAAAAAAGTAAACCCAAAAAAACCATACAAACAATTTAAGCAAATTATACTACAATCTACTCAGTTGATTTCTAGCCCTATTACGTAACTATTAAATTTTTATAATAATAAAATAACATATTAAAGAAAAATTTTTAACAACATAAATACTTAAATCTCTAAATGCTGCCACCTTTTAACGATACCATCAAATTGATACTCTACCATGAGAAAAACTTTAAAAAATCTCCGTAATTTTAATGCGGGGGTTAACATATTTTGTTAATATACCATAAAAATCGCTATCGTGAATTGTTGCAAAGAAATAAATTCCTTAATTAAAATAAAAAAAAAAAAATTTTTTAAAACTTCATAACGGCTGATGCCTTTTATTAAAAATTTTAAATTTGTGTCGCTATGTTTTTAAATATGTATACAATAATCGTTTGAGTGATCAAAAAAAATGTTTTAAGGAATTTTAACACCCCACTACCTTTTTAAATCTCTACTAATAAGGTAACTATATTAATTTTTGTAATTAGTCACAGCTCTATTGTGTTGTTCTCTTTGTATTTGCAGACGTTCTGATGAAAAGGGCCCCCCAAAAGAGCCGAAACGTTAATTTAAAATTATATTTTTTTTATATATATATATATATATATATATATATATATATATATATATATATATATATATATATATATATATATATATATATATATATATATATATATATATATATATATATATATATTTTATATATATATATATATATATATATATATATATTATATACCATTGTTTGTTCTAATCTTAACGCCATCCAATAACTTTTTAAAATATCGCACGACCTCTTATAGTGTCATAACTAAAAAAAAAATGAAAAACGTTTTTTTTGCACCTAACTCAAAAAATGTTTTTTTTATATTTTTCCTGATAGGCTGTTTTGTAGAGCTTCAAAACCTTTAAAAATTGCTTAAATACTTATTGCGTTTATTTCGATGGTTTTTAAAATAAAATAAAAAGTGTTGGATTAAAATGAAATATTATTGAATAACGTTATAAATACCAAATAACAATATTCTAAAATTAAATAAATAACTTAATCTATATTTAAAAATTATAAACTTCATCAAGTCCTAGGTCTTCCTGGATTGTTCCTAGTACCGATGCTGCATTACCCCGTTGCACAGCTAAACCAATTCTTTGGATAATGAAACTTCGAGATTTTTTGCATTGTATTTTTTTGCAAATTTCATTAATAAAACCCTTAGCCTTATCACCCAAAGGACCAAAAGTTTCAACAGCAAAAGGAATGAAGATAAAGCGTTCTTCAAGCTCTTTATATTTTAGATGTTTTTTATTCTCGGCAATACGAGCAGCCGCACCTACAAAATTAGAAGTTTTGTCCAGATAGGATTTTGCAAGTGTATGGCTGCAAGTAGCGTCCCAAAGTAATTGTTTTCCATATTTCCAGGGAATTAAGGTCATTCCATCTACCCGTTTTCCATCGCTTCTGCAAACTCCAAGAGGCTCTAACACAGAAGGATTTTCAGCTAAAATCAGAGCTCTTTTGATAATGTCATTTATCTGACTGTGTCTAGAAGAACGCCCGCGTTTTTTTGCAGCTTAACCCATGGGCATAAATATCAGCATTTTCGCCGCAAACGCAGGTGTGCACTCCACACACAGGCAGACCAAGTCTGAGAGCGATGGAAATATGGAATGTTTTGTTATCTAACAAATTCCCAAGGACGAAGATGGAAGTGCGTTAATCCAAGCATTACTTTCAGGGGCCTGAAGAGCAAGTAGACGTGCCTTATCTTTACTTCTCTGGCATATGTTTGTAATATATTTGTGACAAGCTTATCATATCAAAAAGTCAAAATCTTTCTGTTTTTTGGTAATTCTTGTGTTTGATTTTAAAGATTGCAAACAGATAAACATCTTACAAAACAATTGCTGAAATCATTATCTACTGTCGCAAGAATATAGGAAGGTAAAATTTTGGAAAGTAAACCTGACACGTCATTGATTGAACCTAAAAAGGCAGAAATAGACAGGGTGGATGTATCTCTTATTCCAAGACCTCCAAATTTTACTGGAAGAGTGCTTTGTAACCAAGAATTTAATTTAATATCACAATTTGTTATGTCTTGAACCAAACTTTGTAATACATTATCAAAATTACAAAGTAATTCTGGATATTTCCAACAAGGTAAACATCTTAACAAATAAGACATTCGAGGTATGGCAAAGGAATATTTTAGTAAATAATAGGAAATATGTGAGTCTATAAATTTTAATTTGGTGCTAAGAGATTTTAAAAATTCTGTCTTTTTATTAATTGAGTAATCAATTTCATTTGACGAAAAAGCACTTCCTAATAAATTAAAATTTGAAATGGGAATTACTGACAGACTAGGAACAACACTTAAAAAATTTGATAGAATATTGGAATGATCTTTAGATAAAACAGTTAATTCACACTTATCAAAATTTAAATTTAAACCCAAATCTTTACTTCCTCTGATTATTTTATGAAAATTATCTAAAACCGATTTTGGGTTTCCAGCAAGTGTTGGAACCTTTTTCGGATGCCTTTTTCTCGATACCTTGTTTTTTTTTTAGTTATGCCACTCTTTGACAAAAATGGCAATAATTTTAAAGATAATTAAATTTTACTTTTGACAGAATTTTTAATTACACTATGATATCCAAAATAATTATTGGTAGTTTATAATGGTTCATAATTTTTTCATATCAAGGTCTTCACACTAAATCCACTAAATTTTAGGAGCAGCTGATATACGTGGTTCCTGTTATTGTCTGTAGAGAGCAGCACTGCGCAGTGGAATTTTTGTAACAGCTGTTGTATATAATATACGTTTTTTTTTTGAAACCACCAAAATGTCATTTTTAAAAAAATGGAAATACAAGATTTTGATACTAAGCCATCGACATGCTGTTTTCTTTTGCCTAGGAGCCGTTTAGATTTACTAACGGAGACAGCGTAGCCAATTCTTTCACTAGTCTGTATTGTATAACCCCGAGACTGGTTCATATACTCCTGTGGGCTCATTTTCGATTGACCAAATAATGCCTGTCTTTTGTGATTCAACGCTTCACATTTGCTGCACAGGATATGGTAGGCTGTTTCTTCCTTCTCCTCGCACATTCTGCAACTTGGGTTCCCATTCCCATTGTATAAGCCTATCTTGTGTAGGTGTCCTATTAGGTTATCGTGCCCTGTGAGCAGCTCTACTGTCATGCGAAGTCTTTCCTACTTTGTCTAAGTAGTTCTTCCTTCGTTCTTTTGCATGGCCTCTTATGAAGCCTTTTCCATTTCTTATTCTACTGAGGCTAGCCCAGTTCCTCGTGTTTGTTTCGGATCCATTCCCTGGCTTACCCCCGTGCTGTGGTTTTGGTCACTACAAAGGGCAGGTTCTGGTCCAAAGTATGGTGTGGATGATCCCTGTCTCGGACAAGTATATCTAATTTTCTCGCGAATATAAGCCCAAGCTATGTTCAGTGACGGAAATATTTCGTACACTTAGGTTAACATTTTATGTCAATTTTGAATATTTTGGTAAACTTGGCTTTTTACCTTTTTCTCACCTTAATTAATATTCAAATAAAATACATGACTCCAAAATAAATATATAGTTTATTTTATTCAAATATTAAAGAAAAAACACTGGCTTAATATTTCAAAGCGGCACCATTTTTTTCCACTAATAGGTTTAAACGTGTGGGCATTGATGCAATCAGTATTTGTGCACATTGTAATTATTCCAGGTTTCTTCAATTTTATTCCACAAATCATCACTGTTTTGTGGATGGAAATCATTGTTCTTGTTAATTTCCTTTACGATATATCCCCAAACGTTTTCGATTGGATTGATATCAGGGCTTCTTGTGGGCCAAGGTAACAATGAAATGTTATTTTCCAGTAGCCAGTCCGAAACTCTCCTTGCTGTATGGACGGGGCAGTTGTCATGCTGGTATATAAAATTTTCTTGTTCAAATATATTGTTTACCGATGGCATCATAACATTTTGGAGTATGTGTTTATAAGCTTGACTATTAAATCTTTCTCGAATACGGTGGCATATGCCTAACCCTCTGAAAGACATATACCCCCATATATAAACAGAAAATCTTCCACTTGTTTTAACATGTTGGGTATATCTTTCTTCGTACCGTGTATTTTGCGGCCTATACACTCTAATTTGCCCGCTATAATAAGATTGAAAAATCTTCTCATTGGTAAATACTACCCTTTCCCAAAAATCCATACCTTGCGGTAAATAGTCCAGTGCAAACCCCATTCTTTGCTCTTTATTCATATCGGTCAAAAATGGCTTTTAGCAGCTACACTGCTTTTCAATTCCGAATTTTTCCTAATACGATTTCTTGCCGTTCTTACTGTCCCAGGAAAATTAGTTTGGTTGTGTGTTTCTACAGCTGTCTGAAATGGATTGTTTCGCAAAAAATCTATCCGATCATTATCTTGATTTTCGTTTGAAATTTTTCTTCTACCACTTTCAGTCCTTCTCTCCAATGATTCTGTATTTTCCCATTTAGTTCTGAGGCTTTGAATAGTGCTTCTTGGTTTCCCAACTTGCTAAGCTATTCTTCCCAGAGAAACACCTTCTTCGAATAGAGTAATTACTCTCGCCTTCTCTAGTTCATTCATTTTCCAAAATTAAAAAAAGTAAAATAATATAATTTTGAAATGTGTGACAGATAACAATTTGTCAAGTAAGGTATATTTCCAGGTGATCCAGGTACGCAAAAGCCAACATCACACTGGGAAAAATTAGGTGTACGAGATTTTAATTCCGTCACTGTACAAAATATTGTAATTCTTTTTAATGACCACAGTGCAAATTAAACTATAATTTAATTTTTTGAAATGCAATCTATCTACGAATTGTAGATTTTTAATATTAATAGGACTATAATTCTTAGGCGTAATCTTTTTTTAGTTAAGTGTCCAAAAAATAACGGTGTAAGGTTAAATTAAAAATATGTAAAAGAAAACTGTTAACCTATTTAAGTTTTATATAAAACGTTTGACCAATAAAATTTTGAAAGTAGAACTGAAAAATGGCACAGGATTCGCAAAAACTACAACCTTTCTGCCTCAGACGATTAAAGTTCTCTAAAAGGACCTCAACGACATCGTTAGAATACAGTAGAATGAACCATTGTTTGTATAAAATAATAAAACATCTCCTTTCTTTGAAAAGATAAAGCCGTTGTTTGAGTAACGTAATTTTACGTAAAAATTACCCCTTTTCCTAATTTAAAAAATCTTATTACCAGATGTTTTTATTTTAATAATTATTAATGCTTAATTACGGGTAGAGTTTGCAGTAAAGCTCGGGGCGCAACATGGTACCGAAAATTTCTAAAAGTGGCTCTAATTAAATTAGGCCTGAAAATAAAACAAAAACTGTTTATTATGACGGGTTATTCCAGAGAGAAATTGTACATTTAAAAATATCCAGCGGCCAATGTAAAAAGAACGAGGCATAGGCGTACCTCATTAGCACCAGAGCAGGACTCATGGAAATATTTATTCTTGTTTTGTACACTTGCGATTCGTACACCCAAAATTTCCCAAAATCTTCTTACTTTGTACACAAACATTTATTATTCAGTTTTCGACATCTTGTTTCGTACACCAAGAACTGAATTAGGTACCTGTCTCTGATGGTTCATAAAATATGGTAAAATGAATTAAAACTAATTTTATAACTAAATATCAAAATATTTATTGCTTACATATAAGATGCAGAAAAATAAAATATTTATTTGGATAATAGTGATAATAAAATAATCCAATAATAATATGTTTTAACTATCTACCTAAACGGAAAAGTTTACTGTTTCTACTTTTAATGATTTATCACGTATGAAATATAATTGGGAAAAATAAAAAGCAGCTTTAAGTAACCAGAACTAACCACGACCGACCAGAACTGAGGGCTTTTAAATTTGTCCAAATTATCCCTACGTTTGATTAAGCCATGGCAGAATAGCGGCCCAAACGGAAATAGTTACTGTTCCTACTTTTAGTGATTTATCACGTCAAAAATATAATTGAGAAAAATAAAAATCCGCTCTAACTAACCATGACGGATCACAACTAAAGGCTTTTGAATTTGTCTAAATTATCCCTACGTAAAAGTTATTAACAAAATTTTAAAAATTTTCAATATGGTATTTATTTGGTTGGTTATTTGGTTCGTCACAATGGACGGTGTACGAAATGAGAAGCATAAAATTGATTAAATAATTCAGTGTACAAAACGAGAATATTTCAGTGTACGAAACTAGAAAACACCCTGGTAAGATCCTGTAGTGTTCGACACATATTTATTGGTAGAACCACCAACAAAAGAGTGGACTTTGTAGTGTTACTAGGGATCAAACTTTTTTCGACAAAGGGAAATCATACTACAAACACGTATGCAAAATAAGGGCCAAGTTTAGGGGCGCACGCAGAATTTTTTTTCAGGGGAGGCAAAATAAAAAACTGTTGTGCCCAACAGGCGCGTATTGTACTTGCGTATAATATCTTCATAATTGTAAACTTTATATGCAGTTTTTATTTTAAAATATAACATATGAAAATTTTAAAAGACTAAGTATTGTGAAAACATATACAAAATATTAAAATCTCAGAGGAAGCTACGGCCCGTCTTAACCCCCTCCTGCGAGCGCCCATGGCCAAGTTCCTATTAAAATAACTTGGTCTAATTTTGGATCTCAGTACTTTAAGAAGCCGAGATTTTTGGATAGGAACTTGGAACTTACTGTACTTAGTGTTTTTGGTGAAATATCTTTTCTTTTTTTTTTTTGAGTTTACTAAATGGAATAAAATTCTGCCTGCATTTCAAATTCTTAGCCAATTATGACCTCAGAACATCAGGTTTAATCAGATTGCAAACTTCAAAAATACCCTCTAAATATACGATATTACTGCCCCTGTTTCAGGGCGTTACGAGTAAAAATGTGCAGATTTCAGCATTTTTTCTTTATTTGTGTCCTAAGACCTACTTATATACCAAATTTCAAGTTTCTACTCCCTCGGGAAGTGCCTCATAATTTTGATGAGTCAATGAGTCAGCCAGTCAGTAGTAAAATGAGCTATTTTTAAAATCGAATATCTCAGAAACCACTTGACATAACTTTCTTAATTTTTTCACAGGTATCAATATTATTATTGATGTGAATTTACATACCAAATCTATTTGGAACGATACCGAAGTTATAATAAGGGGAAAACACGCCGAAACCTTTCGTGTAAATTACACACAGCGTGTGTCGGGCCGGCACTACCGTGGGCCTTAATAATTGTTTTTGACGCATGAAACTGAACAAAGCTGTTTAGCAGCCCAATGCAATATACTTGAAGAGATTTCTGCATTACGCTGCAATAGTTTTCTAAAACAGGCTTAGAGACACCGGACAAGTATTAAGAAAAAAGCACTATCATTAGTAAAACTATAAATGTTTGATCGTGGAAGGGGGATCTGTGGAAAAAATTCTAGGAGACATCTCAATCAGCTATTACACGCAGGTCATGATCTAAGCGGCCTAGATTTTAGGATTGGTAGTAAAAAAAATCTAAAAGATTTAAACTATAATTGGAAACGCAAAGAAAGTAGGTTTTTTAAACTGGTGAGCGAGTTACTGTGAAGGCTTCGGCTGCTCTGCCCTGGTGGTTTATTTTCGTGATCCCAACCAATCCCTATTATGACCATTAAAGTCTCGAAAAATATTTTTGGGTAAAGGCAAGCTGGGAGATAATATAATCAACTTTTTTTTATATTTAATTCTTTATATTATGTATTTTTTTCTTATCGCAAAAGTTACAATATTAAAAAAATTGTTGTGCTAGAAAACTTTAAGCTAATAAATGTCAGTGATGCTAGACAAGCAATCTATCATCTATTAATATCGTGTAATGCATTTGGCGACACCTGTTACATAATATTGAATGTTGTCTGCTTAGAAACGGCGTTAAAACTGTAACAATCTTTTAAATAGTTATATCGGACGGAATTTTGCCTATTTGCCAAAACTTGGTTACAACAATTCCATGCAAGGTGCATGTGACCCGTACCACCAAAAACAAACTTAGATACGCCGAAGCTACTGTTCGATTCGGCCAAAAAAAGCAAAGATTTGGCCTAGCTTAAACTTCACTACCCTATTGCTTACTCATTAAGAGTCAAACCACTAAGACAAGTCGGAATTCTCAGGACGTTTGGCCCCTAGCCGATACGGGGGCCCTAGGCAGTTGTCTACACTGCCTTATCATATGAGATAATCAAGAGAAATACATACTGATCAAGGTAGAAACTTTAAGCCGATCTATTCAAGAACCTCTGTAATCTCCTGGGAACTCATAAAACCAGAAACCATTTAACAGAACTTTTAATAACTACCTGAAGATTAAAATAAATGACCAACAAAGTAACTGGGACAACTGTAAACAGCCGATTTTCCTGGCCCATCGCTACGCAGTTTACGAAACAACTGGAACGTCACCTGTAAAAGTCATTTTTGAAGCTGAATTATGCCTTCCAGTTGACTTACTTACTAGACGACCTTCCACCAATGAAAGACCAGCAGAAGACTATGTAAGTCAGCTCAGTAAACAGCTGCAAAAAATACATGAAGGTGTTCGTAATAAGCTACAAAATGATTTAAAAGCTAATCATCAGGAATTCCAGGTCGGTGAAAAGTTTGGCAGGATTATCCATAGGTTATGGATATTCTAGTATTAAATGGGGGAAAACGTACCTCTAAACTCTTTAAATTAACTTTAGGGCACTCCCTAACCCAGGTTCTGGGTTGATTCCTTAGTCCGACTCTGACTCAACGGCTGACGGTGGTACTCACTTTAAAAACTATACAGCCGGTTTCATAAATCTGGGAGATTGATTAGTCTTTTTAGCCGCACTGCCCATCTTGTGGTGTGGTATAAACGCTGGCGTGAAATCAAAGGAACCTTTTCAATTATTGAACATGATTGATTTTTATAAATGAGTCCTCTTTTCATATTTCTTGCTAGTTAGATGGAAGAATGTATATTTAGAAACAAAGTGCAGTTTGTTTCTGAAGAAAACGTTTACATTAGTTTTAAGTGTTTTACTGAATAATTAACCATTGGTACGGATAATCGGTTATTTTAAGTGGCAGTTTAATAAACAAGCGTGTGAATAGCTAGTTTTGCATATTTGTTTTATGAACACATCTGAAACGATACAAATAGCTTTCTCGTGAGCTTAACATTTTATTTAATTATTTATATATATATATATATATATATATATATATATATATATATATATATATATATATATATATATATATATATATATATATATATATATATAACAAGCATGGCTGCAAGTGCTTTTTGAAGCACTAGCACTCTGGAAAAAGGTAAAATATTTTGGTTAATAAATGTTTAGTTGTTAAAAATTTGGATTATAAATATCAATTACACGATTAAGAATTTATAAAAATGGGATTTTTTATTAAAAAATTTCGCCTACAAATATAACCCTGTTTAATTAAAAAATCCTAATCTCAAATATTATTTTTAATTTCCATTATATCTTCAGCAGTAAGCTTACCGCTGTAGATATAACGGAAATTAAAAATTACTTTTCCGATTTGGATGCCTATATTTCCGAAACTATTAAAGACAGACCTATCAAATTTGGTATCTTTTTAAAAGTCATTAAAAGATCTTTTTATTGGTGATAAGTGTATTATTTAAAAAAAAAATCAACGCACCAAAATAAATAAATGCTAGTTTATAAGCTTATTAAGTGTAATATTAAAGTTAAAAAAAATATATATTTTTTTTAAATAAAAAATAAAAAAACGTGTAAAATGGCATAAATTCAATAAACAGCCAGTTTGAAGGTTTTTTTAGTACTTTTTATTCTGATTTTTTTAACCAATTTATTGTGGATGTAAATAAACATACTTAGACTCTTTATAAATATAATAAAATGGTCCAAATTGAAGCTATGAATTTTCACGAAAATGATGGGGAAAAAAGGCGAATTTTACCCACCTCCTTAGTTTTTGATGATATCCCCTAATAATTTATTATTCAGAGTAAGTAGTGTTATGGCACTACCGCGCTGCCTTAAATGTTGCAGTGAAATGTAATATCTGTATGGTTCAATATTTCGACAACGTTGACAGAACTGGGAAAAATGGGTTAACATCTAAAAACCCGGCACCCACGGTACTCAGTACTTAGGCGTCATGCAAGCCTTTTCTCCTTGTTCTTCATCCCTGGGAGCCGTCTAGATTTACTACCAGAGGCAGTGCAGCCTCTTGGGCTTTTAGTGCCTAATCTCCCATTGCCATTTATACCAATCCTCCCATAGGTCTTGTTCCTTCTACAAGTCTGTATAACCCCGCGACTGGTTGAATGATATATTCCTGTGGGCTCATTTTCGGTTGCCCAAATAATGCCTGTCTTTTGTGATTCTCTCGCTTCAGGATACGGTAGGGTGTTTCTTCCCCCTCGTCGCACATTCTGCAACTTGGGTTCCCACTATATGATCCCTATTATATCTTGTGTAGGTGTCCTCTTAGGTTATCGTGCCCTGTTAGCAGCCATACTGTTATGCGAAGTCTTTTCCTACTTTGTCTGAGTAGTTCTTCCTTCGTTCTTCTGGATGGGCCTCTTATGATTCTTTTTCCATGTCTTATTCTACTGAGGCTCCCCCAGTATTCCTTTTTGCCCTCGTGCTGTGGTTTTGGTCACTCCATGGGCAGGTTCTGGTCCAAAGTATTGTGTGGATGACTCGTGTCTCGCTAGCTCATCCGCTTTTTCATTGCCTTCTATTCCCGAATGTTCTGGTAACCACAGGAGAGTTATACAGGCCTTTTTGAAGAGTGTCAAAGATTTTCTTTTATATCACCAATGTAAAATGTTCTGGTACCCACAGGAGAGTTATACAAGCCTTTTTGAAGAGTGTCGAAGATTTTTTTAAATCACCAATGTACCCTTAAATTTTAAAAGAACAAGTTTTAAATTACCCTGTCAAAGAAGTAATAAAGTGAATACCATTTAATGTTAAACACCGTACAATTTTGCTAGAGTTGCCGCGAGACACGAGATACGAGACGTCTCGTCTTGTCTCGTCTCGAAGCCATTTTGTCTCGTCTCGAGAGCATTTTGTCTCGAATTTCGAGACGAGACGAGATAACATCCTTGGAGACAAGCTCGAGACGAGACATCTCGAAAAATTTTAATGACTTAAAACTTCAGTGAACTAACTGTAATAAATCTTTAACAAAATATTTCTAGTTCTTAAGTTAGTTACAAACTTCGACAGCAGTTGGATCTTGCAAAAATAAGTTTTTATAAATATAGGTCAAGAAATGCATCGTTTCAGAAATACGGGGTGTTAAAAAAAGAAGCTAAAATTAATTGCTTTAAAATGTATATCACCCTGTGGTTTTATTATTTTTTAATAATTTTGAATATTTCACTCATGTACATATTTTCCCATAAGAGAAATAATATTATGGAAAAATTACAGCGGAAATTCCACGTCGTCTAGGCAACGTGGTTTGTGGACTGTTTGTTAAATTAATATTTAATTTTTAGTTAATAAACTTTATCTACGTTTTTGATTCGTGAAATATTACCCCCAAATACCGCTTGTTCTTTAAAATTAACCAGATAATTTTTTATAGTTGGATCATTTTTAAAATGAAAATTCGGTGCTCTTTGAAAAGAAAAAAACATAAAAGTAGCAAAAAGATTTAATTTTTATTGTCGGTCGCTTTTGCTTTTTATATGTTCTATTATTAAAGACACGTGCGGGAAGCGGCACATTATAAAAAGCAAAGGCTGCCGCAGTTCAAACCAAATCTTTTTTGCTACTTTTTATGTTTTTTTTCTTTTCAAAGAGCACCGAATTTTCATTTTAAAAATGATCCAACTATACTTATGCGTGTTTTCTTTAAAAATTTCACTCGTCCCTCGGACTTGTGAAATTATGAGAAAACACGCTATAGTGAAAAATTATCGGCAATTTTTAAGCACTCGTGGGATTACCCCCGATAAAACAACTTAAAATACAACTATTTTGTCTCTTGATTTTTTTAAATTTAATTTTGCTTTGCTTTCAAGAAAAAAATTAAAATCGATTCTTTTTTTATACCCTTTTGAAAAGTAGGAGTTTTACTTTGTCTCTAAAAAAACTCAAATAACGAAAAAGTTCTATTTTAAGTTGTTTTATCAAAATAATTGTTTCAAAAAATTATGTACAATAAAAGCTTCTTTTTAACTTTAGACCCTGCGTATTTCCAATTTCAAAACGATGCATATCCGGACTTATGTTTATAGAGACTTTTTTTGCAAGATCTAACTGCTGTTAAAGATTTTAAAACACCCTGTATAATTATAAGAAAAATTTCTAGACAACATTTTACCTGTGTTTTGTAATAGAGTTTATGACTTATGTTCCATTATGATCTTTTAGATTTTTTTTTCTATTTTGTGGACATTTTTATGTCACTTATATGTTCTATATTTTAATTTTAAATAAAAAAAACAAATTATTAGGTTCTTTATTTTATTCTTAGTTGCATATTATGGGTGTCCGTAAAGTCTGAAATCACCAATTTTTTGAGAAAACTACATAATTTTAAGAAAAGCTCAATCACGTCAACTTTTATTTTACAAGGCGTGTTATAAAAAATATAAGCATTTATACAGGGTGTTCCAAAAAAGAGATACATCATAAATGGGACAGCCCGTATTTTTTTACGTATTTTGTTTCTTCGGTTTATTTTAAATGTTTTTCATTAGGTGCCTATGCAGAGGGTTGTTTTTGCATGTTTTTCTATTAGTTGAGGATATGCCGCTATTATGTTTTAAAAAGTTTTAATTTAAACTGCATCTTTCTTAAAATACATACCAGTTCGCAGCAGATTTTGCAATTAGTTTGTAGGTACATAGTGTACAGGGTGAGTCAACGATGGCGAGGAGTAAGTAATTTAGTGCCTTGAATATAAGATTTGTAGATAATGTGCTTATGTAAGTATTAGGTATATGGTTAAATAGTATGTTAAATTTTAACGATATTTTGAATTAGACAGGGCACGTCCATAAAGTATTAGGGTGCTACAAAAGTATTTTTTTAATTTAAAATAGAATACCTATACCTACTTATATTTTTACAGTTTTGGATTGTATTTATTTAATTCTAGAAATTCCTATACCTACTTCATATTCTATACCCAGAAAGTTACATAGGTATAAGAATATTGCCATTTAGGATAGTTTGGGTATACTTAATTATTATGGAAAAAGTTAAAAATTGGTAAAAAAATTGAGAATGAACATTTCTAGAATTAAACATTGAAATTAATAATGTAATGATAAAATATGTGTGTTCCATTTAAAAATATGTCTTTTTATCACCACCTTGTGCACGGTGCAGACATAAAAATTAGTTTAAAAAATGTGTAACATGTACCTAAAAATAAAAATCGACGGGTCCAAGCATTTTTCTTAAACTTTCGAACTAATTTTTATTGAAATTATCCTATACATTACTAATGCACTATATATTGAAATTAATTTAATTGAAATAAACCAAAACAACTCGAGACAAACGAGACAAGAGACGAGACAAACGTTTGTCTCGTCTCGTCTCGACCCTTGTCTCGTCTCGTCTCGAAATATATTATCTCGAAATTTCGAGACGAGACGAGACAAGGCTTTATCTCGTCTCGTCTCGTCTCGCGGCAACTCTAAATTTAAACGGAAAATAAACCCGAAACCTATCTTAACATAATCCTCTTACAATTCGAGAAACTGCTGAAATTCAATTTAACTTGCCTTCAACAGGTGCTATAAAAATTGTTTTTGTTGTCATTGTAAAAGGACTTCGTAATAAATCGCCAAAGTCTCATTCGAGACAAAATGGCTATCTGGTTTCGCACATAAACTGTCTAATTGCTTGAAATCCTGACTCAGAGTATAGAGATAAGAGAAACTTAAGTGGAGCCAGAGAGTGGCAATATGTTTACATTAACAATGATTTTCCTTAGACGATTATTCGGCACGGTATCAAATGCATTAAGCCTCTTATTGTGTGAATAACCTTCTATTATTAAAAAACCGCAGATATGCTGAATAGGCATGATGACTGTGAATATAAAACACTAAAACTATACAAGGTGTCCCGTATCGTTATGTTCAAATTTTGGGAGCGTAAAGTACACTTATTTTCAAGAAAAAAAAAACGCAAAACTTTATATCTATTTTTATTTATTTCATAGTTACACGCCCATGAATGTTATTTGAAGATAATACTAAAAATAAATTCGTGAAGTAAATAACAAATGATTTTATTTAAAAAAAAAGTTGAATTGATAATATTTTCAAAATTTCCACCTCCTTGTTAAATTCAGGCTTGTGCCCGTAAGCCAACATATGACGTAGTTATCCGTATTTGGCCCCCAAATGGCCCCCAAACAGGGGCCAAATTGATGTATACATTTTTCGCTTCGTGGAGCCCCTTTTATATACATACTTAACAAGATCACATCATAAAGTTTAACAAATTTCAATCCTTTGTTTTAAATATTTTAAAACTTTGACAATATTACTCTCATTTGTCATTTTTTGTCAAAGTTTTAAAATTATTATACACAAAGAATTATTTTTTTAATTTTATGGTGTGATCTTGTTAAGTATGTATATAAGAAGAGCTCCACGAAGAAAAATTTTAGGACAATTATTTAAACACTTTTTTTATGTACAATATAGACGAAATTTCATAACAACTTTGTTAATTAACAATTGTTTAACTTGTTGAAAAATTAACTTTAATTCATATTTACAACGGAAATAAATTCTTTAAAGTTTTTGAATACATCATAATTTAAAAAAAAATTTTAATTAATATTTAATACCTAAAAAAGAATTATTTAGTGTAACGTACTCGGTTTTGACTCCAAGCGCGCAACCAAAAATGTCACACGAAGGGCCATTTTTAGCGTTAAATTAAAATTATAAATAATGGAGATAGAGTACCGAGAGTCGAGACTTTTTAAAGAATCTCCTCCTCTTCAAGGATTTTTTTCGCAATTTCTACTATTTCGTTTTTTGTTAATAACAATTGCAATTTTTATTGAAGGAAAAAATCCTCAAAACGCCCTTTCAGATTTGCATTCCGCGTCTTCTATTTTTCGCAGAAAACACACTTTTTAATATCTAAAAAATCACTTAAATATTCGCCAAAAGAGTGTATACAAAATATATAATGATTTATCCATATAGTTTATTAAGTTTTGCTTGAAAATACAGATTTTCGCATCTTATTCTTGTTACTAATTTTTTAAGTCATGACTTGTTTGGCGATTCCTAACTCAGTTCTTATTCTCCCCAAAACAAAACGACTTACGCACCTGTATTGACCCTTCAAGTTGATTTTCCACGCCACTGACTATAGTACGCAACAAAAAGCCCCAAAATATAAAAGCACTTCTGGCAATACACAGCTTTATTATTTAACTTTGCATCACAATGCAATAGCAAGAAAATACTTTTTGTTCTTTTGGGGGGCAGTCGGTGCTTTACGGTGCCTAATCAAAGGCACACTTACAACTTGGGGAGTCAGTGACGTAGCTTTTTTCTTTTATATAAACTTTTATAGGCTTTTTAATTACCTTTATATCATGTTATTTACATAATTCCAGCACATATCGAAAAAAAACGTATTACACTAAAAAAATGTGTTCCTTAGTTTGACTTCAGACTAGTGAACGATCGATACGATTTTTTTTGATACCGATATTTTTGACGCCGATACCGATATAATATCGGCATCGGCGTCAAAAATATCGACAGGTGAGACTTAGGTCGTCAATATTAAAGAATTAATTTGTCAAAGTGAAGTGCAAGACCACAATGCAGATGATCAAAAGTTTGCTTTAAGAAATGATAACTTAAGTGACTTAAGTAAGAAACTGATGATTTTAGTAGCGATGAAAAAGCTTTGCCATTAGCTACCATTGCTAGAAAGGGAAGCAGAATGAATAAACAAGATGCACGTATTTCATTCTGGAAGTCTTACAATGATATTGTAGGCGGTGCATCCAAGAATTTCCTTGCAAAACCTGGGCTTGAGGAAAGGCTGGAAAAAGAAGTAGTTTGTTACCTGTCTAGTCCGGTAATTGGCCTACTGAATGGTGGCAGTGTAATAAACAAGATCTTTCCATGTTGTATGCCGAAGCAAAAAAAGAAATAGGCTAATTCCTAACAACGCAGAGAGTTTGATATTTTTACACCATAACTTAAAAAAATTAGACTTTAATTATTAATATTTAAGTTATTGTTAAGATGTTTTGAGTTTTGTTCTAAAATGCTTTTTGGTGACAACTTTCATAGTGTTTGGTTTGTTAAAAGTTGATGTGATGTTTCTTTTATATTATTAATTTGTATTTGAATATCAAAATATATGAATACAATAAATTAGCTTCGTTTTATTCAAAAAAGAAAAAAATATCGGCAATATTTTGCCGATACCAATAATCGGCAAAACCTGCCGATAACCGATACCGACATAACGATATTCATATCGGTATCGGTCGGATACTGCTGCAAACGCCTCTAAAAATATATTTATTGCTTATTTTTCAATTAACTGCATTTTCCCTGACCCAAAAAGTGTTCGGGTTTTACCCGAATCCTATTTAAAAACACGCCCTCCAAACTCAGGCAGCACTTGAATTAGTCATATAGTTTGGACTTTCGTTTTCACCTTCGAACAGTGAACACTGGAAGCTTGTTGGAAATCCCGAAACATCGTGGTTTTGACTTCCAAGGACGAAATAGAAGCGCCAGTGAAGAGTGAGTTGTATTACTGTTTTCTGACTCCTTAAGCCATTCTTTTTCTTATACGTGAAAGCGAGGTCTGTTAGTTACCAAGAATACATATTCTATGGGGCCTAGATGTCCTCGTGTCAAATAGATAGTTCTAAATTTTCCTTTCAACCAGCTGTATGTTAAGTATTTCCCTTTTGGCGTCGTTGGGTTGATTCCAGAAGTTCTTTCTTGCATATGTGTATGCGTGGTCGATGGCAAGTATATATTTCATCTAAGGTAGGAGGGGATATAAAACAAATGTGCCCGTCTTTTCTTTCTCTTCTTCCCTGGGAACAGTCTAGATTTACTACCGGAGGCAGCGCAGCATCTTGGGCTTTTTGTGCCTTATTTCCCATTATCTTTTATACCTATTCTAGTGCCTGTCTTTTGTGATTTAACTCTTCACATTCGCACAGGATATGGTAGGCTGTTTTTCTCCCTCGTCGCACATTCTGTAATTTGGGTCCACATTGTATGAGCCTATCTTATGTAGGTGTCCTCTTAAGTTATCGTGCCCTGTTAGCAGCCTTACTATTGGGCGAAGTCTTTTCCTACTTGTTCTGAGTAGTTCTTCCTTTGTTCTTTTGAATGGGCCCCTTATGAAGCCTTTCCATATCTTATTCTACTGAGGCTCCCCAGTATTCCTCGTGTTTGTTTCGGATCATTCCCTGGTTTGCCCTCGTGCTGTGGTTTTGGTCAATCCAAGGGCAGGTTCTGGTCCAAAGTATGGTGTAGATGATCCCTGTCTCGCTAGCTTATCCGCTTTTTCATTGCCTTCTATTCCCGAATGTCCTGGTACCCAAAGGAGAGTTAACCTATTGCGTTCTCCTAGGACTTCCAGTTCTCTTTGGCATTTCCATCTCAGCTTGGGTTACCTTTAGGTTAATTCCAGAAGCTTGCTTATTGCATATGTGTATGCGTGGTCGATGGTGGCAAGTATGTATTTCATTTAAACGTCAAAACAAATCTATGATTTTGTTAAGGTTTTTAAGGTTGTTAATGAGCTAGATAAGGTATTAATACCTGGAATTTTCTGGCAATTGAGACAACAGCCTTAGCCATTAAAGAAAAAAGAAAGAAAATCATATAGCTTGTGGTAATTTTGTTTTAATCTAGTATTTTTTAGAAATAAAGACAAAAAAAACATACGCTATAGTCGCGAATATTTTGGATGTCGGATAAATTAGGTTTTAATGACCAATACCAGTGAGTGAGTTCAATTTTCCTTCGAAAACCCTCCACCGATTCGAGAATGTGGAAAATTCGAACTGTAAAAACAGCTAACATAAAAGCTCAGGTAATTTAAATTGCCAATTTGTTATATTTCTGGGCGGCTTAATTGGGAGGGGTTGTGGATTTAATTTCTACCTCGTGCATAAACTTTTTTCAATTTTAAAATATCGATCTGTTATGCCGTTTAAAATATTTTAATAAAAAATTATCAGTTTTATAGTCACATCGTTTATATTTTTTATATTTTTCAACAAAGATTACTGTATGTACTGTATTATACATACAAGGTGATGAATCTTTAATAAATATTTTCTTATTAACTGTAAGATATGTCCAATAAACTTTACACACACAACCACAGAAACAAAATCAGGAATCACATAAACAAGTAACGAGATTATAATGGTGTTTGTTTTTAAATGCTTAGTAAAAGAGGATAAGAGAAAAATTTTAGATGAATTAAATATTACATCTAAAAAATAAGTTAAATAATAAAATTACGAATAGTGCAAATAATAAAACACTTTTAGGATTTTCTATTTTCAAAATATCTGCAATGGATTTGTTTCTTCTTGACGTAGCAAAGTCACTAGGGGCACTAGTAAACCCCAAGGTAATGTCCAAGCTGACATGGGAATGTCAAAGAGAACTGGAAGTCCTGGGAGAACGCAACAGGGTAACTCTCCTGTGGGTACCAGAACATTCGGGAATAGAAGGCAACGAAAAAGCGGATGAGCTAGCGAGACAGGGATCATTCACACCATACTTTGGACCAGAACCTGCACTTGAAGTGACTAAAACCACAGCACGAGGGCAAACCAGGGAATGAATCCGAATTAAACACAAGGAATACTGGGAGAGCCTCAGTAGAATAAGACATGGAAAAGGCTTTATAAGGGACCCATCCAAAAGAACGAAGAAATAACTACTTAAAAAAAAGTAGGAAAACACTTCGCATAACAGTAGGGCTTCTAACAGGGCAGGGTAACCTAACAGGACACCTACACAAGATAGGCTCATACAATGGGGTCCCAAGTTGCAAAATGTGCGACGAGGGGGAAGAAACAGCCTACCATATCCTGTGCAAATGTGAAGCGTTGAATCACAAAAGACAGGAATTGTTTGGGCAACCGAAAATGAGTCCACAGGAATATATCAACCAACTAGTCTTGGGGTTATAGACTTGTAGAAAAAACAAGACTAATGGAAGGATTGGTATAAAAAAAAGCGGGTATTAGGCACAAAAAGCCCAAGAGGCTGCGCTGCCTTCGGTAGTAAATCTAGACTGCTTCCAGAAAGGAAAGAAGAAGAAGAAGAAGAAGAAAGAAGAAGCTGAATATGAAGGCTGGGTTACTTTTTCTGTCAATTAATAAATATTGATATTAGTTTAATATAGCCTTATTACAGAATTTAATTTTATATCTTATGTTTCTGAGTAATCGGTATTCATGATTATATAAGTATATACCCTCTATACACTCTACCGTGCGCCAGGCCAAGTTCCAGTCTGATGCGCGCAGTGTATATATTAAACGAAACATTTCATCCTGTTTTCCCTTCTATCATAACTTTTTTATCGTTCGATCGTGAGATTGGGTATATAAATTCACGTAAGTATTCTAATAACCTGTAAATAAAATGAGAAAGTTTTGTCAAGTGGTTTCTGAACTATTTGATTTTAAAAATCGGTCAAAAAAACAACATTTATTAATACAGACTTGCCAAGTCAAAAAAGGGTGAAACAAAATTATGGACAGAACCTGGTCTAATTTTAAATCTCAGTACTTTAAAAGGCCGAAAATTTTGGATAGGAACTTGCCCCTTATTTTACGTAAGTGTTTTTGATGAGAGAATATAATAACGTTAAAGGTATCTTAAGCAGAACGGATACAGTGACAGACTGGTAAAGGAAACAATCGAAAAATATCCACATAAGACAAAAATCTCTAACTTGAACGAGACTCCACATGACCAAATATTTATGACAATCCCATATATTAAAGAAACTTTCGAATAGATTCGTAGAATCGCGAATAAATGTAATATTACAACGGCATTTAGATCCCAAAGCACTCTAAGAAATATTCTTACTAAGACGAGGCCGAACAAATGTTTCAAATGAATGTATCTACCAAATTCCCTGTGAATGTGGTGAGGCTACATCAGAGAAACAAAGAGACCTCTCAGAGTTAGAGTTAAAGAACACAAAAAACATACGGAACGAGGTGAAACGTCGAAGTCAGGGATTGCCGAATTACACCGTATACAATGGTCAGAAGCAAAAATTATTCATAAAGAAACCCACCGAAAAAAAAAAGAAAATTTAAAGAAGCTAATAATTGTAAACAACCAAAATGTTTTTAGCAAGCCTAGTATCGATATTGCTAATATCTGACAACCGTTGCTGAACTGTGAAATATATAGTTATCACTTGAAAACGGTTGGAGATACATCACTAACCGAAACGTTGTGTATCAATTAACAAATAAAGACAATGGAAGTCAAGATTTTAGTGTTATTGGACCGTTAAAGGTAGTTTTAAAAGTACTTACCATTACGAAACTTTGCTTTGGAAGAAAGACAGTATACAAGCTTACCTGAAAAAAAAATAGTTCTTAATTACATTATTAAAACTTGTAAGCATGTAAATATGCAAATTACGAAAATGTATAAAAACATGTTAGGAGTTTATTTAAAAGACAGTATTTTTAGGCACCAAACCCAATAAATACCAGTTAATATATATTTTCCTTGAACCCATAAAGTATTTTTAAACTGAATTGAAAGTATCATGCGTTTTGTAATTTTAATTTAAGTCACTTATAAATCATTAATAAACCTTTCAAAACAATAAAAAGACATGTATGAATTTGAACAGTATTATGTTTTCGAAAACGTTAGTCACAATATAGTGCATGTGACTGTAGCATTTTATATAAGTCGAATAATTAAAAATGTTATTTTGTGATCACGTAAAATCGTAATAAATGTTTTTATTGACATTTCAATCATTTAATATGCAGAAAATTCATTTTCCTCCAACAAAAACAAAAAAACAAATTTCCAAATGATACTCCTCTCTTTTGAAAATATTGTAAAACAAAAGGGTGAATAAAATTTCATTTATATCCGCATAGCAGATGATCCCACGCACCGAAATTACAACAAAACAAATTGTGAAATTAATAATTGAATAAAATTTATTACCATGAGGTTTAAAAAGGAGTTAAATGATTAATAGTGCATCAACCTCGCGTATTCCTCCGGGAGCGAGCGATGAAAATCCCACAATATATTTTCAGCGGTCAGCGGACGATTGTTTTCAGATCCTAAAGTAACACTTAACTCGCTCTCTACCTACCCTAGGGGGTTGCTTGACGCACCCCTCTGTTCTTGTCAGTATAGCAGAACAATTACACTCCCTGCGAAATAATATAATTATAATGATTTTCTCATCACTTGCAGAGATAAATTATTATTGGTTTTTTAATTAAGGTTTTTTTAACAAAGAATTTATACTCTGAAAAAAAAAGCAATTGCTGGTTAACCCCGATTACTTGCGTAAAGCCTGACAACCCTAAATGCGTCATCCAAAAGAGCGCAAGTAAAAGAAATAAAGTAATATAAATTTATCACGTATATCATGTTCAAATTATTCCCACCAAACAATTTATGTAAAATAAGGCGAAGTTCCTGTCCAAAAATCTGTGTCTCTTAAAATTACATACCCAACACACTCTTCTTGTACATACTAAACTTTTAATTTAACACACATAATACGTAGGCAGCCAGTTATGTATCCTAGAGGCAAGAAGGGTGTGCTGGATATGTAATTTAATTAAAACAAAATTGTGGACAGAACTACGTCTAATTTTAGACCGTTAAAGGACGAAATATTTGGATAGGAACTTGGCCCTTATTTTACATAGTGGTTTTTTGGTGGGATCTCTTTTTTTTCTGAGTTTAACGAATGAAATTCTAAGACAATTATGACCTTTAAAACTCAGCTTCAATCAATTTGCAAATTTCTAAAATACCTACATTACCACCCCTCTTTCAGGGCGTTCCGCGTGAAAATGTGCAGTTTTCAGAATTTTTCCTTTACTTGTGTCCCAAAGTCTATTAACATACCAAATTTCAAGTTTCTACTCCTCAGGAAAAGCTCATAATTCAGTCAGGCAATTGTAAAGTGGACGATTTTCAAAATCAAATATCTCAGAAACCACTTGACATAACTTTCTCAATTTTTTCACAGATAATTAGAATACTTACGTGAATTTACATACCAAATCTTACACGTGGAACGATACCGAAGTTATGATAGGAGGGGGACAGACTCAAACATTTCGTGTAACTGTACATACTGCGTGCGTCAGACCGAAACTTTGTCTGGCCCAGATTTAGCATTTACATCATAAAAAAATTAATATATTTTTTACAAAAAGTAATTCAATTTATTAATCAATAAGTGGTGCGTACTACTTTATATAAATTAAAATAAAGGGTCATTTTATGGCTTTTCCATCGTTAATAATAAGATATACAAATTGTAGAATAAAAAAGTTGAATAATTCGTTTACCAAATTTAAATCAACAATTTATTATAGTCAATACGCTGGGTTGTTCAAAATAACACTGCAAAATATTTAACTGATTATGAAAGGACAGATCACTCGTCTGAATGGCGTGCGTGCCAATGTTTCAATTTCAACATATCTCATAAAAAATAATTTTTTTACGGAAAAAGAATCAGTTTTTCAATCATAAGTCATGCGTATATTTATTAATTAAAATAAAGGGTCATTTTATGGTTTTTCGATTTATCCCAGCATATACAAATTCTACCGATAAGGTAATAAATGAATAATTTTTACATATTTATATCAATCAATTTATTATATAATATGTATTATATATATATATAATATATAATATATATATATATATATTTCAATCTAAAAAATAGTTTCTTGGGCATAAGGCTTTCAATTCAAAAAATAATTACGTAGTTCAGGTATGCTTTTTGCTAATCGCATTAAAATTACGGGGTTTCCAAAAGGATGGAAACCTCGGGTGTGGCTAAGTCGGCTACATGTTTCACCCTTGTTGGGGATGGTCACATCCGCTGTAAGCCAAGACACAACTGTCTGTTTTGCGATTTTTGAATATCATGGCCATGTCCACCTAGATTAGGCACTTTTTAACCTTTACCATTTTTGCGACTAATTTTTTTTTACTTTCACCTCGAAATTTTGTTTAAGTTATTTCATAAATGGCTAAATATATTAAAAGAAAAAAATCAAATGACAAACTTTTTCTACAAAAAAAAGTCCTTTGAAGCAAATCGCTAATAATGATATTTCTCGGGATATATAGAGCAATGACTTTTAGTTTAATACCGAAGTTTATGAAAAATTTACAGCTCAAAAAATTTTATCAAAAGTCAATGCTCTATCTCTCGAAAAATATCAATATTAGCGATTTGCTTCAAGGGACTATTTTGTAGAAAATTAAATTTTCTACAACTTTGTCATTAATTTTTTTTTCATAAATTCAGCCATTTATCAAAATAACTTGAACAAAAAGGCTAAATTCGATAAAAATCTGATTTAGTTAACTGATGGCACTAGTGGTTTGTTGTTAAATTTAATGTATCAAAAGTTCAATATTAGGTTGATAAATGATCGACGCTATGTTGTGGTCCGAATTAATATTTTGAAATAGTTATTGAAATAACGTTAAGACTAACTCCATGAGAAATACATGCAAAGTAAGCCTCTATTAAACTCATTACAAAATGTAAAATAACCCAAACATAATGCAAGAAAATTGTCCTTCAATCCTTCTATTCGCAAAAAAACAGACTAAAAATCAATATACAGTTCGAGATAATTTACCTTAAGTAAAAAAGGTAATTACTTGAGTAGTAGTCGCTGTAACAGTGTTATTGAAGATTTTAAATAAATCAAAGTGAATTAAACAGGTCAACAACGTGTAGTCACTGGTAAGCAGTGGTAAGTAATTAATAACTAAAAATTACAATGACTTGCAACCCTGAGCATGCTTAAAATCACATCTATCTCTACGGTCGCCATCAAATGACAAAAGCATAATGATAAAGTAAACTCCATTACTACGGTTCAAATTTTAAATCTCGTATACATAATTAATTAAAGAAAACGAGCTTTTAATATTTTGCACATTTTAAATTGATGCACTTTTTAATCTAATTTACATGAATTATAAAAGATGGCTAAGTATTATTATGGATGACACTGCTTTTTACGGGCCATTACTAATATTTATTTTCTCGTTATTCTACATATATGCGACGTATTACAGGGAATAATAAAACTATTTTAATCCTAATCTTTTTTACAATGTTTTTCTTACATTATAATATACCGGGTGTCCACCAGATTACTTTCCGGCTACCACTTTTTAATTTCTATATCGATATTAACGGACCTTGGTAAGGTTGTTCTTCTTCTTCTTCCCTGGGAGCCGTCTTGATTAACTACCGGAGGCAGCGCAGCCTCATGGGCTTTTTGTGCCTAATCTCCCATTGTCTTTTATATCAATCCCCCATTAGTCTTGTCCCTTCTACAAGTCTGTATAACCCCTAGACTGGTTGGCTGATATATTCCTGTGGGCTCATTTCCGGTTGCCCAAATAATATCTGTCTTTTGTGATTCAATGCTTTACATTCGCACAGGATATGGTAGACTGTTTCTTCCCCCTCGTCGCACATTCTGCAACTTGGGTCACAATTGTATGATCCTATCTTGTGTAGGTGTCCTCATAGGTTATCATGCCCTATTAGCAACCCTACTGTTATGCGAAGTCTTTTCCTACTTTGTCTGAGTAGTTCTAATTAAGTTTTCTACATATGAGAAACTTTTTTATTATTAGTTCTTCTATATATATATATTTATATATATATATATATATATATATATATATATATATATATTATATATATATATATATATATATATATATACAGGGTGTAAAAAGTATGATGCTCATCATTTTAATGGGCGATAGTAGAGCTCAAAATAAGTCGAAAAGTTTATATGACATATGTGTCAAAACTTGACAGATTTTTGTCTAAACGATGTTAAAGTCATGCACTTTGAAAGCAGTTATTTCTGTAAACCGTAACAACTGGAAACTTTTGTCTTAATCGCTTAACAGTTAATAATAAAATAAACTTAATTTTAAATGTTTTAGTCTACAAATAAAAAAAAATAATTTTTTAACAATTGTTCTCGCAGTTAAAAATTAAAAAAACAATTGGCAACAGAGCGCCACCTTTGTGAGTAATGTCAGTCGTACAAAGAAGCTTACCGATCTGGCCAGGATATTTTTGTTTGTTTTTGAATCGGGAAAAAATATGCTGATATGTTTTAAAATCAAGACAAACGTATTGCAAGTGTACCAAAGAGTGATGAAAACGGAATGTGTGCGACCGAGAAATCTTATGCTTTAAGCAAAACAAAAAAGTGCTGTTTTAAAGCATAAGAATTTGTGTTTTTAAAATGGATATTAAGCCCATTCTTATGGTAAGTACAATTATTTTTTAATTATAAAGAAAAACCAAACAATAATTGATTGTTTTTTACTTAAATTTAATATCAAAATAAACCGCAGGAAGTAATTTTTATTATTTGTAAATGAACATCTCCTTAAAAAAAGTTTAAACAGTGGAAAAAAGTCACTAACAACGTTCAAAGTTAAGACTGGCTTTGACAAAACAGGCGCGGTGTTGCCAACTTTTTTAAACTATGAAAGGGCATATTTCGAAAACAATTAACTTTTGACTCATATTAATATGTTCTTGGCTTTTTCGACTTATTTTAAGCTCCTTTATCGCCCATTAAAATCATGAGCATCATACTTTTTACACCCTGTATATATATATATATATATATATATATATATATATATATATATATATATATATATATATATATATATATATAATATATATATAATATAAATATATATAATATATATATATATATATATATATATATATATATATATATATATATATATATATATATATATATATATATATAATATTATTATATATAAATATATATATATATATATATATATATATATATATATATATATATATATATATATATATATATATTATATATTTTATTAAAATTAAAAATAAAAGTAAAAAATAAAAATTCCAAGGATAATTTTACAATTCAGTATCTGGTAAGGTTGTTACTCTAATAAATCGTTATCTTAATCTGGAAGTGAGGAGGGTGATGAACATCGCAGCACCTATGCCCCAGAAGGTTCGTTGTGCTCCCTTCTAAAGGGAACTCCTCACTTAGTACGTCACCCATCCTATTGATTTAAAGTAGGTGACGACGTCGCCGAGGGGAATCTCCTTAATGTCGGCCAAGGAAAACGAATATACCCTGCATATTTTTTGTTTTTTTGGGATTTAACAGATCATTTTACGTCCGAATGCATCCTTTTTTTCTTATAAACATAAACCAACTTTTTACCTGTCAAATTTTAAAAGGCACAAAAACCATTGTTTCCACGGCAACTTCACCCATCTAGCTTCTTTTATGACAACTACTATTTATTACAACGTACGTGGTATACTGCATTCAGATAAGAAGATAAAATTGGGCTTATACCTACCTATAGGTACATTTACTCTAGGCAATACGTTCTCGTAAATTATTATAATATATTAAAATAAAAGACTTTTTAACATAATTCTTCTTTTACAATGATAAATGATGTGTCGATGATTTGAACGATTTATATTTTATTTTATATTCAATTTATTTATTTTTAGTCCTTGTCAAAATGTTTCCCAATGTTCTGTGTTTACACGCTTTAAAAAACTACTCGATTAAGTTACTAATCACTACAAGTTTAGAGCTTGGCTGGATATTTTTTTTTAGTTCAGATTAGGTTACAATAACACTAAAATCTTGGACTTCCATTGTCTTTATTTGTTATTGTTACACAACTTTTTGGTTAGTGATGTATCTCCAACCATTTTCAAGTGATAACTAAAAACCATTCTTAAAAGCTACGAGTTATATATTATCCCTTGTTTACCGAAGCTTGACCGACTTTTCACGGTTCAGCAACGGCTGCCAGATATTTGGAATATCGATGCTAGGCTTGCTAAATAAATTTTGGTTGTTTACAATTATTACAGCTTCTTTAAATTTTCTTTCCTTCCAGTGGGTTTCTTTCTGAATAGCTTTTGCTTTTTTTTTGACCAAGCGTGTTCGGCAATCCCTGATTTCGACGTTTCACCTCGTTCCGTATGTTTTCTGTGTTCTATGACTCTAACTTCGAGTGGTCTTTTCGTTTCCTCGATATATACCTCACCACATTCGCAGGGATTTTGGTAGATACAGTCATTATTTGAAACAGTATTGTCTGGTCTCGTCTTAGTAAGAATGCTTCTTAGAGTAGTTTGTGATTTAAATGCCGTTTTAATGTCATACTTATTCGCGGATCTTTTCCGAAGTCCCCTAGGGGGGCGCGAGCACACTCGAGGGAAGCGCGAGAGTATCCAGAAGAAAGTATATTTAAAAAAAAATAATTAACTGACTAAAAGAAAAGCACACACACATACAAAATAAAAATACATCTCGACATAATATTTAATAATTAACTTAATAAATTAAAACGACTTACTAAATCGAAACCTTTTTAATCAAAACTTACTAAATTAAATACAAATTTAATAATTATTAGTGACTTCCTTGGGCCTGCCTTGCAGAACAAAGTTTGGCCAAGAAAGACTTAATATTACAAATAAACACTCTCAGTTCTTTTTCTATATTTAACTGAAATCTATATTTTGTCTTCAAAGAAGCCACCGCAGAAAATCCAGTTTCACAAAGGTAGGATGTTGAAAATGGTAATAGAATGCGAAATGCCCTTGTTTTTAGTGCAGAAAACTCATTATCAACCCCTGCCCAAAATTCAAAGAGTGGCTTATTACTAAATTGTCTTTTGGTTTCGCCACTTGTTGTGAAGTCTATGAAGGTTTCTTTCTCAGCAATTGAAAATCCTTTGGGAATTTTCCGAAATGGATCCCTAACCCACTAGTAACTTGCTATCAGTTTGTCGTCACCAAAAATACTTTTTAAAAATCTTTGCCATGATTTTCAATGGTTACAAAAACAACTTTTATATGTTGTTTTTTAATATTTTAAGTTTTAACAGAATCATCCACATATACACTAACGGCCAAAAGTGGAGAAACAATTCATTTTAGGCAATAATCTTATATAAACAATCTTATATTAAAATTGATTTTAATGATTTTATATTAAGGCTTATTTGTACTTTTTCGTAGAGTAAATAAATTTAGATAAACAGGAGTACTGTGGAAAATAAATATTTATTTGAAAGTTTTACAATGACAAAAGTGGAGGGAAAAAAAATATTTTTTCCTAATTAATTTAAATATATTGGTCATATACAGTCCCTGACTTAGTAATGTGTGGCATATCCTTTATTCTTTAATACTTGAATACACCGACTTTCATGGAGTGGATTAAGCTGTCAATGTAGTCTTGTGATATGGAATTCCATTCTTCTTGAAGGGCTCTTAACAAATCGTTGTGGTTTTTAAATTTTTCTTTATTTTTTTGCCTAATTTTCCTGCCTAAATGTTCCCAAAGGTTTTCGATGGGGTTTAGGTCAGGACTTTGTGCAGGTCACTTGATTAGAGGGATGTTGTTGTCTTGAAACCACTTTTTGACCACTTTCGCAGTACGTTTGGGGTTTGGGGTCATTATCTTGCTGAAAAGACCAACGAAGTGGCATATTTTCTTCAGCATGAGGAAGCATATGGTGTTCAAGGATATGCAAAAACTGAAACTGGTCCATTTTTCCATCTACTTTTACCAATGGCCCCATTCCCCAACCAGAGAAACAACCCCACACCATAATATTTCCACCCCCATGTTTTACCGTTGTCTTTGTATACCTTGGATCCAGTCTAGTGTTTCTAGGACGACGAACCCATTGCATGCCATCCGATCCAAACAAGCAAAACTTGCTTTCATCGGAAAAAAGCACCGTTTTCCATTTTTTAATTGATCCTAGCCGCCCTATTCTTCTTGGATATTAAAGGTTTTTTTGCTGGTCGACGTCCGTAAAGGCCCATTTCGGTTAACCGACGGCGAATGGTTCGCAAAGATACTTTTACTTCCGGTATTTCTTTTTGGATTTCTTCAGCAGTCATAAAAGGATTTTCAGTGACCAACCTTTTTTTTTGGTTGTCCATTTTTCTGGCTCGTCCTGGACTGGTAACACGTTTCTTTTTAAAAGACAATGTTTGCAACTATGATTTATGCCTATTAATTTTTTCAATATACTTTTTTAATACCATAAATTAATATAATTATAATTATTTATAATATATAATAATTAAAATTATAATTTTAAAAATATATATAATATTAAAAAATATATATTAATTTATATAATGAATAAATATATTGGAATTATATCACTTTTTCACAAAATTTATAATATAATATATATATATATATATATATATATATATATATATATATATATATATATATATATATATATATATATATATATATATATATAATATGTCGACCACGTAGCTCAATTTCATTACAAATAAACCATTGCCAAAATTCTCGGCATTCGGTCTGTTTTTCTTGTCTAGGAAAATGGCGATTTCTTCTCTTAATTTATGAACACGTTGCAAAAATTTCCCACGTGATAACAATCTTGCCTCGCAATAAAATAATATAATCTATTAAAGAAAAAAATATAGAATTTTGTTCATCAACCGTAACGTATACGATACACCCATACGGAAGAGGACAAGGTTGTAGCATAGTTTAAAGAATATACAATATATGAGTAAGGTCACTTGCATATAAACCTTTGATGTTGTGGCTTTAAAGACACCGTGCGGCGTCTCCGCCGATCGCGAACAGACAAAAAATTTAGGGGATATTTGTGTAAACGATACCAATTTATTCAAGCGTTTTCTCTAATCGGGATTGTCGGAGAACGCGGAGTAGATTTTTCATTATTTGAATGATTATTACGATAATATAAGCATATTGTTGATAATATTTGTTTATGGTCACCAAAGTCACTGTAAATAAATGTTAAATTTATTTACAGTGTTAATATATTGTATATGCTTTAAACTATGGTTGTAGTGACGGTTTAGAGTCGAAAAAATCAAAATACATTATTATTGTATATATTTTATTGTATTAGGGGCGCGATGAAAATTTTAATATAAAATTGAGCCGCGAATAATAAAAGGTTGAGAAATGCTGCTATTAATAATATAGGAATCTTCAACCCGGTTCATAGTTTTAAAATATCGTTGGACATATTTACATTAAAATTATTTAAAAAATATATTTAATCGCGTTCATTTTAAAATAGTTACGGGTCCCCGCAAATTACCCAGCATTTTTCGTATTTCAATTCTTGTTTCATTTACTTCTTTCGTTTTAAAAATAGAGCATATGCAAATAATATGTTTTGCTTACTGCATCAGTTGCAAGTATGTTGCCCTTACGTTTATGTTTATGTCAAAAACTCGAGAACGACTTTCTTTAAAAGAACGCGTTTCCATAGATACCTATTCCCAGTCATATCATTTGCAATATTAAATTTTTGCATAAATTTACCCTATTCGCCAAGAAAATTAAACTTTCGACGCCGCTGGGCACAAAGGCTCTTACACTACCGACACATATTCATGGGTTTTCTCAATGAGGGAACACTAGAATAATATTTTGTCAGCGATATGTTGATGCATCCCGACAACGGGATCATTCTTACATTAATTTGAATACAGAAACGGTAACATAACAATGGATCGTTTTCCCTAAATCTAATACCAGATCAGACTAAAGTAAATATTGTTATACATACATTTTATATACATGCGATGCCGGGGCTGAACGGTCTGCCAAAGAAACAGACGCTATGCATAGGAAACGAGTAGAGCGTGCGGAAAAAAAGACAACGTCGTGGAACAGGTTAGATGAAGTTCGCATTAACATTTTCAAATCATTTGTTTCTTTTGCTTTTAAATGAACTGAGAACGTTTTTTGTTTTAAAGAGAAGGAAAATTAATTTTCCATAAGGGACTCTTGAAGTACTGAGACCTAAAATTTAACCCAGTTCTTTTTTGACTTGGCAATTTTGTCACTAATCTGTCTGTATTAATAAATGTTTTTTTTTTCAATAATACATACATTTTTTTTATAAAGACCGACAGACAAAAAAAAATTGGTCTAATTTTAAATCTTAGTAATTTAAGAGGCCGAGATTTTTGGACAAGAACTTGGCCCTTATTACATACTTAATACACACGTGTTTTTTGTGAGATCTCTTTTTTCTGATTTAATGAAGGAAAAAAATGACTGAGGAGAAGAAATAATTCTTTTTCGAATATAAGGTTGAGTTTTAGTGATAACTCCTAATTACAAAAGATTTTTTTTTACTTCTTCTGTAGGTTTTGGTACAGTAATTTTAAATCTACCTGCTATTTTTATCTATCAGCTTCAGTTTTTAGTACACAGCTTTTTCGTATTTTATGTGAGGGTAGGCGCCAATGAAGTTTGAAGGTTAAAGAAAGAACACAGCAATGGCCTATTTCATCAAAAAATGTCCAGCCCACTATGAAAATAACTATCATTAAGGTACCCTTATAATTTTGCGTGGCAACAATTTTTTTAAAATGTGTGTTAGTAATGAAAATTTTTTTTGGTAATACTAGGGCACCAAACTACCTAGTTCAACATATGCTATCTTGTCTTGAAGGATCTTGGTTGCAACATGAGCGTCAAGCTCCATTATTTAAACTTTCATCAGGACCATTTTCCTGAAAATCTCGGTCACTTAAATGATGAACAAGGAGAAAGATTCCACCAAGAAATTTGTACAATGAAGGAACGATATAGGGGTATTTGGGACCTGCATATGATGGCAGATTATTGCTGAAGTTTAAAAAGAGACATACCTCAAGTATCTTATTTCAGAAAATCATTAAAAAGGTCATTTTAGCTACTTTTGAAAATTAAAATAAAGGGGGCCTAATATCTACAGAGAAGCTGTTTATCCTTTTGAAAAAAAATCCTGGTATTTATAAAAATGTAATAGTAAACAATTTCTATAGTCCTGGATTTAAAGTTATTTTTTCCAGATAGCATGGAATCTGGGCCCTGATACGAAACATGTAAGAATTTTTTTAGTAAATAAAACCCTGCCTGCATTTTGAATTCTAAGGCAAATATAAACTCAGAAACACAGGTTAAATCAGATTACAAACCTCTAAAATACTCCCTAAATATACGATATTACCGCCCTTGATTAAGAACGTCCCCGAGTAAGTGCAGTGTTTGGAATTTTTCCTTTACTTGTGTTCTAAAACCTACTTACATACCAAATTTCAAGTTTCTTCTTCCTCGGGAAGTGCCCCATTAATTTTGATGAGTCAATGAGTCAGTCAGTCAGTCACTTAGTAGTAAAATGGACCATTTTCAAAATCCAATAGTTTAAAAACCACTTGACATATTTTCTTTTACAGGTAATGGGAATACTATGTTAATTTACATACCAAATCTCATAGCTTTATGTAGAACGATAACGAAGTTATGATAGGGGGAAAACACGCCGAAACCTTTTGTGTAATATACACACTGCATGCGTCAGGCCGAAACTTGGCCTGGCGCACTACCGTGCGCCTAAATACATCAAAATTAATAAAGAGTTCTTTTTCGTAACCTAAAAATGTGAACAGAACTTAGGTCTAATTTTAGAACACATTACTTTAACGGCAGAAATTTTTGGACAGGAACTTGGTCCTTTTTTACATAGGTGTTTTTGGTAAGATTTTATTTGCAGGAAACACATAGGGAAGGATAACAAAAAATTAAAAAAACAAGTACAAGAAATATATTATTTATTTATTTTTAAATAAATATAAATGACATTAATCAATGCGATAATCCAAAATAACTACATATAAGTCTCAAAGTATTTAAAAAAAAAACGTATAAATAATTAGTCTTACACTTTCTAAGGTATTATTAATGACTTAAATGTTTAACACTTTTATTATATTTTAGTAATAAATTTTTATTTTCTTAGTTTTTGCAGATACACCCTCATCTTCAATGTATCCTACGACATCTTATGTTTGTACACAAAAAAAGCTAGAGGACCGTTTTTTGGTACTAAATTACACGATTGTTTTTTACACACAATTTTTTAAAGTCCGAAGTCAGGAAGTTAAGCTTCAAACGCTAATGCAAGCTTCAACAATAAATTTTTAAAAAGAATGCAAATTTACATCACACAATTACTTTGGAAACACCTTATATTCCACCATAAAACATTTCTTTTAAAAGGGAATATATTTTTAATCGCCATACTCACTCACTCATACCATATGAGTTTTTTTCCTCTTTATCATATTGGATCCCAAAATTTATTTTGTATGCCAAATTAACTTATTTGTTCTCAAATTTATAAACTCGAATTTATAACAGTATGCATTCTAAATAAATAAAATAATTACCGAAAATTATGCCCAAGCAATTGCTTTTATATTTAAACAATGACTTGTTACCAAAATAGTAGATCTGTCACCATATGAATTACATTATCTGTCACCAAAATAATAGCACACGTAATTCGGTTAGTTCTAGTTAATTCTAATTAGTTCTTGTAGTTTAATTATATTGTTTGGTCATTAATTGCATTTTTCGTTGATGGCACATACATTTACATCTAATTGTTTTTAAATGGTTCGGCTTTAACAAGTTGGTGACAGGTCTATAATTTTGAGAACATATCATTATATATGATAACTAAAAATTGAATAATTTGGTGGCGAATTAAATTACACCCCTTTGAAAAAACAGCAAGGGATTTTGCTAATTTTAATAAAGAGTGGATCTAAAAATTCACTTGTTTGAGTTAAACAGATTTTAGATTGGATTGAATGAAGAAGAGAGATAAAAAATAATGGATAACCATATTGAAATGGGGAACTTTACCACTTCCGAAGAATGACTGCATAGACGCTGAGCTTAAGCGGTAAGGAATAAAACCAGGGAACTACTTGTTTCCAGATTACCTTAAAAGCACCGATGAACAAATAAAGAAAATTTTGATATATTTATAATAGAAATTTCCTTAAGGGACAAAAATTTAGTAGGACTATTAAAAAATTTATTCCCCGTAATTTAATAAAAAACCAAATATGCTACATGGGGATATTGGAAACCGTTAGAGATACAAGGTCGGTTAAATGGAAGAAAATTTGCGTTATTGTAACATATCGGACTTATGACTATTTGAGTAATTTATTTTAAAACTTTTTAATTACAATTTAATAACTGAACTCATTTATTACTGACAGTAGATCTTTTCTGACAGTAACATACTTCAAGAAGAAATATCAAAACCTACTTTGACAAAATTAAATAGAATTATCAAAGCCTGCCACGATGAAATCCTAATTTTGTTATTTTTTATTATTTCTCTTCGCCGATCATAAGTGTATTATACATGGCTGAAAAGCATTTTTAATGGGTATTTCAAATATGTAAAAATTCAATATGGCGTCTATAAGAAAAACTAAAGTTGACTCCGGCCGGGTGCACCATAGTAGGCCTAGAAGTTTTTTTACACCATTTTCGAAAAAACCGTATCCTCTTACTCAAATTGTGAAAATTTGATGATTCTAACTTTTTTTAACTACAATATGGGGCTTTTTCAAAAATGCACATTTTTGTATTTCACCCTGTATCTACTTAACGATATCGATTTAAAATATTACAACCCTAGATTATTATTAGGCATACAATAACGCAATTTTTCTTCCATTTAACCGACCTTGTATTTCTAACGGTTTCCAATATTCCCATGTACATATCTTATTCTGGACACACTGTATATGCAACATCAGTTTAGAACACACTGTATATTTTCCTATTAAAATATTTTATATTAAGTCAGATGTGATAAAAACTTAACTTAGCATACCAGGTATTACAGAGCCAACGACCATTTATGACATTGCATAAAATTTGTCTTCATTGTAGTGAACAATAACGCAGTATGGTATTGTTTATTAAGTAGAGCAATATTATTCATCCTACAGAGCCACGGGGAGCGGTTAAATCTAATAGCATTATTATTGTGGTACGAATTAAAACCAATATTTTAAGCAAATAGAAGTGGTCATTTATCATTTGCATCTATGACCTGCCAGTTCTTTTTTCTGTAAAAGAATAAAACACCACGAGCTCATTTTAAAACATTACAGTAAATACATTTATGTTATATTTTGAGGCCACTTTATTACCCGATTGTTGATACGTACCATAATTTTATCCTGCAGGCTAATGTCCATTGTCCGTGCATTAGGTCGTCAGCACTTTTGGACAAAAATAACTAAATCACTAAATCATGTAAAACACTATAACTGTACGAGGTACGTTCATAAACGCAAAAATAAAATTTTTATGCCAAATTCACTTCTTTGTATAGTCTGTCTCAAACTATACCGTGTTAGCGCTTGCCTTTATTTATGGATTATACCTGCCAACAGCAATAAAACTGCGGATCGGTAGGTATTAAAGGACAGAACATTAGGGATAATATAAAGATTTATAATTTATTGTTTATTTGGGTAACTATAATCTTAAGATTAAGAAATTTAATATATGCAAAGTCTTGATAAATTTATAACTGCATTATCTATACATAATTACATTTTTAATCTAAATATCTAAATCAAATTCTGTTTCACTATCAGAGTCATCATTGAGATTAATTTCAATAGGATTTATGTTGTTTTGAATAGAAATGTAAGAGTCCTCAATTTTTATAATGTGCTGTAGTGAATTTTTCCAGCTCTCAACTGGTATGTTAGTAATAACATTTTTTATCAAATTTATAACACTGGGACTTAAAGTAGGTGTAACATTTTCTGCTCTGATCTTTGATTTTACTTGGTTTCACAAATGCTCTATGGGGTTAAACATACAGTGATACGGAGGAAGCCGTAAGACAGTATGCCCAGCCTGTTCAGCCAAATTATCGCATACATATTGTTTTTTAATTGCATATGAATTTAGGACTTCCAAAAGATGCGTTTTTTTGTAACTGAATTCAAAAAAAATATCATTTTCTAACAAATATTTCTGGATTTTAGTTTTTGAACTTGATGAAGCTGGTGTGTAGCAGACGGCTGTGGTAGCTTGCGTTTTCCATGACAATAACACTGTTGTTTGGAATATTTTTTAAAAGATAATTTTGAAACCAGTTTTCAAAAAGTTCTGCACTTGTATCCTCATGATAATCCAAGCTAGAGTCCTTAAAATTATTTGCAGGCAACAGCAAGCAGTTTGGGACAAATCCGTCTTCTGAACCAGCGTGTATTATGGTAATGCGTTTTCCTTTATTTGAAGGTGCTTTTGTTTGACAGTTTTGACTGGAATCAACCCATCCTTTGGATACTGTATCGTGTGTATCGAACCATGTTTCATCAAGGTAAATTATGGATCTGTTTTCTAACCTATGTCTTTTAATTTCTTGAAGGTAATTAAATCTCCAAGTGCGTAATCTGTGCGATTCCATTACTACTTGTCTTTTGTCTATTTTGCGGTATTTAAATCCCATTTTACAAACAACTCTATGGTGGGTGGCACGGCTAATACTTATATTGGTTTCGTCTTCGTCTAGCTTCTTTTTCAGTTTATTCAAGGTAGGAACAACTCCGCTTTCATAAAGACAATATATTTTCCTTCCTATTAGGTCCTGATCACTATTGTCTATACGGTGAGATTGAAAATCACTACGTTTTTTCTTTTGTTCAATTCTTCACTAATAATAATATCCTTTATCGATGATATTGGAGTTTTTGTAAGTAGACAGGTTTCTTTTAAAGCTTATTGTTTAATTAGACCTCTACTGATTAAAGTTTTATACACATTTTTCACAATCTGTTTTGCATCTAATGACAAATGATTTCGACGCGACATAGTTATATTCTCGTAAAACAACTTTTTCGAAACGCACAGTAAAAACGGTTATTCAACACTGCCACTAAAATATTAGCCAAAATATTTATATGCCTAATGGTTAATACTCAAGAAATACCTGGCCCACCCCTGCCCTTATGAACAAATGGGTTTACCCAATAACAATGGGTAATAAAATCGTTAAAGGTTTATTGGGATATGGTCCGTCAAAAGCCATAACGATATACTTTGAGACAGACTATACCCAAAAGAGGTGGGTAAGGATCGGCCTTTTTTCGCCCATCATATCAAATTCAAAGTTTCCAATAAGGCCATTTTATTAAATTTATAATAAGGCCAAGTATCGTTTTTTACATCTACAATAGTTTGGTCAAAAAAATCAGAATGGCAAGTACCAAAAAAAAACCTTTAAACTTGCCATTTTTATTGAATTTTTGCCATTTTATACGTTTTTGATCTTCTACATTAAAAAATTCTATGATGGACTCAACGCACCAAAATAAATTAATGCTAGTTTATAAGCTTATTATGTCTAATATTAAAGATAAAAAAAATATGGTGGTGCGTTGGGTCCATCACAGAATTTTATAAAATAAAAGATCAAAAAACGTGTAAAATAAAATGGCAAGTTTAAAGGTTTTTTTGGTACTTGCCATTCTGAATTTTTCACCAATTCATTGTAGATGTAAAAAAGATGCTTGGCTTATTATAAAAATAATAAAATAGTCCAAATTGAAACTTTGAAAATTTTCCCGAATATGATGGGTGAAAAAACGCCGATCTTTACCTACCATCCTTTATACCAGTTTATATTCTAATAAACAAAAAATTACCATAAAATAAGGCCCAAAAATTGCTAGCACGCTCAAAATAATAACTGTGTTCCCAAAACAGTAGATCTGTCACCAGATGAATTATATTTCCTATCACCAAAATAATAGCACCACTTAATTCGGTTAGTTCTGCTTAGTTTTATTTATTTTTGGTTAGCTCTGGTTAGTTCTGGTAATTTAATTTTATTGTTTGGTCATTGATTGCAGTTTTGGGTGATTGCATATACATTTGCAGATGTTTGTTTTCAAATAGTTTGGCTTTAGCAAGTTGGTGACATCTATTATTTTGGGAACATATACCAATTTATACGATAACTAAAAAGTAAATAATTTGGTGACTGATTTCCTTTTTTATTTCCCAAATTTTTCATATCTGTAACATTTTTTTTAACGTTTCGGTTATTTTAACCATCATCGACATATTTTTTTTTAAGAACGCCATATTTTTTCCCTAAAAGCTGTTAATTTTACTTTTTAAATTATTACAAAATATTATTCGGAAGACACGCCAGACATGCGAGAAGGGACCACTTTGGCCCAGGTTCCAAGATATAGACTCATGCATCTTTCGGAATGCAGAGGGTCGATTGACCCCTCCGGACTTAAGACCACCCTAAAAAGGAAACTCAAAAACCCTTTAAAAATCAAAAACTTTTTAAGATAATTGAACCAAAAAGTTAAAAGTAATCTAGTTAAAACAACAAGAGCACCATGTAGATATCAACTTATTTTTTCTTGTTTACCAACGTATCCTGTATTTTCAATTTAAGGTTAATTCGGTTAACCGACCGATATTAAATTTAAAATTCTTTTCGGTTAAATTTGTTTTATTTTTCCCCAACATGTTGAATTTTTTATTCCGAAGAAAACTTCAACCTTTATGATTATTCAATTTTCAATATCTACCTGCTTTTTGAATTTTTTAGGCTTAGGATTTCTTAATGAACCAAAACTTATTCTCTGGGTAAAAAGATGTTTTTATGTTGCTATGTTTTTCTGTTCTTCATTTAATTTTTGATGCTCTTAAAGGTTAAAAAAAAGGTGACCGGTAATAAATTTGTATACACGTTTTGAAATTTGAAGTTTAAGAGCAAAATATCTCACAAAAAATAGAAATTTAAATTAATTTCATTTAAGTTAATCTTTCGGTGGCCGACTTGCTGGCCGAAAACCATTTTCCATAGGAAAATTGCGGAGTCCTCCTAAAGACCTCAATTAAGTATACGTTTTTGACGCAGAAGGAATTATAGTACCTTCTTTTTTAATAAACAGGTCAATATATTAAGCTTAACAAAAGTTATGCCATCTAAAACAAGTGGGGTAGGCCGTAGTTAGCGCCTCTACCAGCAACATTAAAAGTATGGACAAATTTTAATTTCTCGCCTCATAAAACCCCCAAACCCCTAATTTTGTACCGCTATGTCATGTAGTTAAGAAATTACTACGAAAAAACGAAAACAAAATTAAAAGTTTAACACCCTGTATCTTCGTAATTATCAACTTTGGGTTCTGGCAAGTTTACGTTAATTGCATAATTTCAACCTAGGGAATTTGCTGTTGCTCTGTGTCCATTACTTTTGGGACACCCTGTATATAGTAAAATAAAATATAGTTATTGTGCGTGTAACTTCGAGAATATTTGCCGGATTGACTTAAATTTTGTTGTGTATTTACTAAATATAGGCATATTACGAAAATTTAATAAAAAAAAACATTTTTTTGAATATAAAAATTTAAGAAATCTTTGTAAGCTGAAGTAGCCATAGTTCGTGTCAAATAAAAAAAGTTTTATTATTTTGCATAATAAAGAAGGCAATAAAACTAATTATCCACAGTTGCTAAGGAGGAAACAAACCGAGAAAAAGTCAACTTTTCATAAACTGATTAGAAATAGAAATTCTATTTCTTGGTCCTTTGAAAAAGAAAACAAGACAGTAGTTAAGTTAAGCGTAAGCGACAAAAGATTTATGACTTTGTGGTCTTTCAACAGGCCGACGAAATTAAAACGAAAGTTTTCAACCGAGATGTTGGAGTTTTTGTGGGGGGCCCAAGTTTACTTTTTAATTAAATTAATTGAGAAAGATATTTATATTATTGCCAAGAAAACAATTTTGCAGTGCCGTCTGCACAACTTAAAACCCTAGCAAGTACCTGAACGAACGTTTTAAATTAAAAACTTTGGGCTAATATGATTAAAAAACTAATTAAAAGCTTTTATTTTGTGAGATCTAAATCTAAAAAGGAAAGATAAGCTTATATTATTGCTGACAACAATGTCAGTAATTGTCAAAGACTGACTAAGAATATATAGACCACAAATTATTTTTAAATTACAGATTTTTTAGTTATTACTAAAAATTAGTTTTTAATTAAAAATAAAAACCTAGAATGCGAGGATCAATACTCAAATCAATATAAATAAATAAACAACCAATTTTAAAGCAATTTTTTAATATGCGTTCCACAGAAAAATAAAATACTTATGTAAATTTACTTATCCAATCGAATACTTTTATGTAAAATAATAACAAAGTTATAATAGGAGGAAAAACACGCTGAAACGTTTCGTGTAATATACACACTGCGTAGGTCAGGCTGGAACTTAGCCTGGTGTACTACCGTACGCCAAGATTTAATAAAAACAAATATCTGATCATTTTTTCCAACACAAAGTGAAAAAATAATTATTTTTGTATACTCCAGCATAAAATTACATATTAAAAAGGCACTTGTGTGACTGACCAAGAAAAAAAATACTTGTAGGTGTTTTTACTAAAAGGTTTAGCGACGTTCAAAATACATTGCAAGCAACTCTTAATCCCGATTGGAAAAAAAAACCGTCTGTTTGTAAAAATACTCAAAGTTTTATTCGTCTACCCAATTTTTTGAATATAAACTAAATAACAAATTTTATTTGTACCCTAAAAAACCAGACTTTCCATTAGTCCTACCTCGATTCAGACCCTGCCGAAAAAAAGCAGCCGGCGAAAAACAAATTCGTCCTCTTCTAAAACAAAAATCTTTTTCTTTTACTCAATCCGCTATCAATGTAAAACTGCCACCCCTAAGAAGAGTGGAGCATATAGAAACCACAGACAAGATAAAAAGTTATGGCTATTAAACAAAAGAAAAGAAAACACAATTTTTCTCGTCTTGGATACTTGACAAGAATCTGTATAAAAAACGGTAAATATAAAAGATTTCTACATCTACACAAATAGCCTTTTTAGGGTACATTAAGGGTCTGTAGTTTGTAACCTTTCCACTTTTCATTTTATATTTATTTTCTTTTAAAATTTAATTTCAATTTAATGTTATAAGTTATATACAGTAAGCTATGAAAATATTTGACAAAAATCTGCATAAGAAACCTCAAATTTAAGATTTTTACATCTACACAAATAGCCTTTTTATGGTACATTAAAAATGTGTAGTTTGTAACCTTGGTACTTTTTATTTTTTATATTTATTTTCTTCCGAAATTAAATTTTAATTTAATGTTATAAGTTATATACAGTGAGATATTGAAATACTTCACAAGAATCTTTATTAAAAAGCGCAAATATAAAACATTTCTACAACTATAGAAATAGTCTTTTTTAGGTACATTAAAAATCTGTAGTTTGTGGCCTTTCCACCTTCTATTTTATATTTGTTTTCTTTTAAAATTTGATTTAAATTTAATGCTATAAGTTATATACAGTAAGTTATGGAAATACTTGACAAAAATCTGTATAATGAACCGCATATATAAAACATTTCAGCAACTACACAAATAACCTTTTAAGGTACATTAAGAATCTGTAGTTTGTAGCCTTTCCACTTTGCATTTTATTTTTTTTTTCGAAATTTAATTTTAAGTTATTGTTATAAGTTATATACAGTAAATTACAAAAATACTTGACAAGAATCTGTATAAAAAACCGAAAATATAAACATTTCTGCAACTATACAAATAGCCTTTGTAAGGTACATTAAAAATCTGTAGTTTGTAGCCTTTATACTTTGCATTTTATATTTTTTTTCTTTCAAAATTTGATTTAAATTTAATGCTATAAGTTATACACAGTGAGTTATGGAAATACTTGACAATAATTTGTATAAAAAAGAGCAAATATATTACATTTCTGCAACTATACAAATAGCCTTTGTACGGTACACTAAGAATCTGTAGTTTGTAGCCTTTTCACTTTGCATTTTATATTTATTTTCTTTTGAAATTTAATTTAAATGTAATTTTATAAGTTATATACAGTGAGTTATGAAAATACTAGACAATTTGTATAAAAAACCGCAAATATATTACATTTCTGCAACTATACAAATAGCCTTTGTAAGGTACATTAAGAATATGTGTTTGTAGCCTTTTCACTTTGCATTTTATATTTATTTTTTTCGAAATTTAATTTAAATTTAATGTTATAAGTTATATACAGTGAGTTATAGAAATACTTGACAAGAATCTGTATAAAAAACCTCAAATTTCATACTTTCGATGCGTTAAAAATAAACATAAAAGTTAAAAAACGCGGAGAAATAATATAATTCTTGAAAATAAATGGATTTTATTTGCAGCAAGAAACCTTTGCCTTGGTAAAAAGCCGGATTTAGTATCTTAAATGGGCAATACCTATCTGGGACATAACTTGCCAGGTACTCCATTCTACCAACCCATCTGGGCACAGCAGATAAATAATTAGAACATAATATTAGCGGATTTTCCGAGGTCATTAAGCACAAATGATTTAAAACTCTTATAATAAAAAGAAATAGCAAATTAATTTAAAAATAATATTTATTATTCAAATTATATGAAAATACATTTAAAAAAATACTAAATTCTTGTACAAACGCACTAATGACATGCTGTTATTATAGACGTAAAATGTAAAACTATTTTAACAAACATAATCCAGTTTATTTAATTTTTTATTTTATAATCTTTTATTTTGCTCGCGATAAATCCCTGCTTATTTTTTGTTGCTGTCTAGTCCATGGGGAATATTTATACTATTGCACTGTTCTTACCCGAGGGTGTGTGCCGAGATTGCCCATTAAAATGGTATTAAAAAAGTTTTATAAAATAGCCCATGCTCATGTGGTAAATAAATAATTTATAAAAAATAAATATTGATTTTAACGTTTTGGCTGGAACTTTCATACTCTATAGCCTTTATCAATACTAAACAAATAATACGAATATATATAGAATTTAAGAATACATTTTCGAATAAAATATTTTGTTAAACTACAATTATAGTTTTTATGCGTATTTAAAATAAAATTTATAATAAAAATTAAAACTGTGCAAAAAAGGCAATATTTTTTAACTCTAAAAACGAAATAAAAACAAATAAATTTTGAAGTAAAATATGTTTTGAAAATCGCTTCAAAAAATGTAAATATGAAGTTTATCTGTGCTCGCTTTTAGGGAACAGGCTTAATGCATTATAGGAAAAACGATTCAATGAATATTTCCATGGTAACATTTTTAATTGAATATATACAGGTTTATTTTATTTTTCTATCCAAGGTTAAAGTGGGATGCACTGAAGTTCGACGCTATGGAAGTGTAGCAATAAATGTATTAGAGTTGGTATACTTACTTGTACCAAAAAAATATTGTTATTAGGGAAATTTTAGGCCAAAATCAGTTTTTTTGCTTATATCTCCTTTATTACTTATTTTATTAAAAATGTATATATTACCATTTTTTATAGAGCTTATTAAAAATCTCATTTTTTGTTTAAAACATTTTTTCGTAGCTTTTTTAGTTTTTGAGATATTTGCGTTTTTATTTTAAATTTAAATCATTAATATCTTAAAATCTAAAAGAGCTACAAAAAATTTTATTAAACAAAAATTACGTAGTTTTATTAGACCATTAATTTTGGTTTCATACCCTTTTTCCTAAAATCAATAGTTTTCTAGTTATATTAAAAAAACCGATTTACGTTTTTTTTAGGTAAAAAAATATGAAACTTGAACCCGCTGAGTGCGGCTATATTAAATAATAATAATAATAATAATAATCTTTATTGTCTAACAGTAATCCATTTATAAGACAATTTTTTACATAGCAGTAATATAATGAAAAAGAAAAAAACAATTTATACACAAATTATAATATTAAAAGTATTTGACAACTTAAAACTTATAAAATAAGGCTAAGCAGTCCACAATAACCTACGTTTTAACATTTTTGTAAAATGAACCGATGACAGGTCGTAAGCATCAATGTCGTTACAGGTCTCATTAAAAAGGCGCATGGCTTGAAATAGTGGTGTTTTAATCAAAGCATTAGTAGAAGGTGTAGGTAAGTGAAATGTAGGAGAGAGTCTGACAGATCTAGAAGGAACATGGAACATTATCTGGGATAGTAATTCAGGACAGTCAATAAGGCATCTGCAGACTTTCAAAAGAAATTGGATTGATATATATTTTCTGCGATCGTTAAAAAAGGAAATCTGAAACCGTCTTAGGAGCTTACCCTGATCGACACCTCTAGGTGGAAAATGTCCACTGCTTTTAAATACAAGAAATTTAACAAATTTTTTTTTGGACGTTTTCTAATTGACTGATATACTTGTTGTAAATAGGATGCCAAATAATAGAACCATATTCAAGTATCGAGCGGACATAGCAGAAATATAAGGTTTTTAATGTTTGAATATTGTTAAAGTAACTTGAATTACGCATGATAAAACCCAGCATTCTCATTGCTTTACTGCATATCTGGTCTATGTGGTTTGCAAAAGAGAACTTTGGATCAAAAGTAATACCCAGATCCTTGAATGTCTCACAACGACCAATAACAGCATTATCCAATCTGTATTCGAAGGGAACAGAATTAACCTTACTTGTGTAGGTCATAACAAAACATTTTTCGGTGTTTAGGGGTAAATTGTTGATATCACACCATAATTGAACTATTTCCAAATCACCCTGTAATGTGAGGCAATCAGACTGATCCCCAATAACTCTGAACAGCTTCAGATCATCCGCAAATAGCAATACGTTACTTGAGATATCACAACATATATCATTGATGAATAATGAGAACAGTAGAGGAGCCAGGTTACTACCCTGTGGAGCACCACTTGTGGCTTTAAAGTTATAAGATTTATGACCACGGATTTCGACATACTGCCTTCGATTACTCAAATAAGATTTTAGAAAATCAGCACTAAAGCCCATATCATCCAGTTTATGCAATAATATGGAATGGTCAACGCGGTCAAAGGCCTTTAAAAAATCGTTGTAGATTACATCGACCTGCATACGCCCATCAATAGCCGCGCCCGTAAACTGAGCAAAACAAGCCAGATTGCTCATAGTGCTACGCCCGTCAAAGAATCCATGCTGGTTCGGTGAAATTATGCCTTTAACCTGAGAAAAAATACATTCATACAACGACATTTCAAAAACCTTGGCAAATGCGCACAAGATAGAGACTGGTCGATAGTTGACAATTTCATTGACATTACCCTTTTTAAAAACCGGAGTAATTCGCGCTTGCTTCCATATGTCAGGAAAGGTATTTGTGCGGAGAGCCAAGTTAAAAATAAAACATAACGGTTTTAATAAAGCAGAGGCACAGTCCTTTACAATAAAGCAAGGTATATTGTCAGGGCCACAAGTTGCTTTATTTTTTAATCTCTTTAATGCCCTTGAAACAACCTGATCCGATAGTTGGTTAAGAGTAATGTTTAAGGAATATGTACGTCTGCGTTTTAAATAGACACGATTACTGGGCCTGCTGTAAACGCTGCCAAAGAAGTTTGCAAATGCATTCACACACATCATTAGGGTCAGAATAATGATTATCCCCATGTACAAGCACCTCAGGCAAGGAAGAGGAATTTTTCTTTGTGTTAATGAATGACCAGAATTTAGCAGGATCACTTGTGATGGTATTCTCAGCCCTCACAATGTAATTCCTGTATGAAGCATCAATTTTCGTCTTAAAATTGACTTTAGTTAATAGTAATATAAAAAAGTGTTTTATTGGCCAGCTTTTGGGCGGTGGGTTCTCGGACTATTTGTATTACGCAATTGCCTAATATTCAACACTTTTTTCCAATGCAGCACAAGCAAAAACAAACATTTTATAGCACGATTTTATGTGTAATATTTACATTTGATCTTAGGTGGGGCAATTTAGTGGTTAACAGTTTCACATACGACCGTCACAGTAAATAACAATGCACATAAACATTTCATAAAGTTATGTTATCAGTTTTCATTATTGGGAAAAGGATTATTTAGTTCCAGTAAAACAGGTTTAATAAAGGATAAAGGGTCAACAGGACATAATATTATACATTGTAATTTTGAACAATGTTACGTTTAGTGGTAATGGTTTCAATCCTGTGTTGCATAGAAAACCGCTAATGATTACAAAAGACCTCTACCGGGCGACCATGGAAACATTTTTAGGCTTTGCTTTTTTTTTCAGTGACTGTAACCAAATTGAAACACTTATATTATTAATTCTGACATTTTTTCAAAATAAAACCAACTTTTAGCTACCTGGAATGGTGTTTCCTTTATTTCACTCGGAGAGTCGCCAGTGTACAGTATACCTGCCTATATGTCGTAGTCCTTTAGTGGAATTCGTCTCTTCATGAAAATTTTGGTCACTTCATGAAGCGTCGGCTTATTTACCGCGAATAATGATCTTTTACTGTATTTAACATTAATAAAAAAAAATAAAGTACGAAAGTACAACTTTTAAATTAGGCAGGTCGTGGTATACACAATATGACGAAACAGCGCCGGCTTTTCATGATAAACCCAGGCAGATTGTGTAGCTTGATTATTTTACACCATAATGTGTCGACGCATTGTAAAGTGATTAGGATCTTCATGAAAAGACGGATTTCACTATAAGACTACGACATATACACTTACGAGTACATACCTTTTATGACAAATCTTTATTTATGTGACACATTTAATCAATCTCAAAACATATTGAGTAACCATCAAATCATGTTCAGCTATTTTATGTAATTTTCCAATAAGCTGTAAAACAGCGACAATTTGTGGTTTAAAACGATTTTATATTTTCTATAATTCAGCAATTTTGTCCCATCACTTTCCTAATAAATAATTTACAGGCGGAAAGCGGAAACAGAGGTAATTTCCAGTTTATATTTTCACAAAATGTTTTCCAAGAAACTCGCTGATGGTATATGTAGTTAAATACGATTTAGATGACCCGAATTCAAGATAAAATCCTGCTTTCTAGGTCAGTCACTAAGTCTCTTGTAGTGTTTCTTAGGGGATCACTAAGGGATAATTCCATTTTTTTGTTACTTTACTGATTTAAGTATCTATAGTCAACTGCATATCCAACGACCCGCATAGCTTATGAGGCGTTTTATTGAGATTTTTTTTTGCTCTAGTCAAAATCTAGTGATAGTTATTATTTCAGTATAATACATTTTTTTACCTAATGACTGAATAATTCATCAACCGTTGTTATAAGCGATAAAGGGGTTAACAAATAATAAAAAAATATTCCATTGTCGTCCTTAGGTGGCCCAGATTTTGATATCAGCAATCAAAATTCTGGCGTATAGTTTCTTCACAATACGGATAATAAAAACGTGAAATGGTTACAGGGCAATAGGTTGGGTGCAAAAAGTACACAAACATTTCCCTAATAACAATATTTTTTTTTGGTATAAGTAAGTATACCAACTCCAAACCATCTAAAAATTGATTTAAAATGTTCTATTCATTAAATAAAACAAACTAATACACATGTGCCTCGAGGCAATAGGGGATACCATGGTGGCAGGGATATTTTATTTAATTTTTTTTTTTGATCCAATAGCGGTACCCATTCCAATTCACTAAAAATTTTAATCAAAAAAGAATTTAAACTATATTTAATTAAAAAAAAAAAAATAAGTGCCTCCTCTATCTGTGTGTTATATACCTGGTAAGAGGCTGAACATTTCTAGATCTTCTATGCTACTATGTGTATAGCTTATTGTTTAAATTGTTTATTATCGATTTAAGTATTAATATTAATAATTTATAAAGACAGTTACTTGTTTAAAATGATCTCAAGAACCTTTTAACAAAAATAAAATTTTTCAAATTTATTTGTTAAATAGATTCTTTTTATTTTATTTTAATTTCATAAATTGACCCTTTGTTATACCTAAATTTTACTGTTTTTAATAAAACATTTTATTTTGATTTTAAATAATAAAATTTAAATTTTATATTATAATAATTTTTAATTATTTAAGATTTACTGTGATATGTTGTTTATAATTTATGTACTTTTTTTTGAAGTGTGAATCTGAAGTATTTTAATACTTTTTTTTTTTACTTTTATCTTTTTTTATTTTTATTTTACTTGTTCAAAAACATCTAAAATTTAATATTTTTTTTAAATCAAAAAATTTTATAGTTTATTTTTAAATTTTAAAACATTTTTTATTAAACTATTAATTTTCAGCAAACAATTTTTAATACAAATTTTTAAATTTTTTATTTTTTAAAAAAATATATATTTAAAGTTTTAAATTAATTAAAAAAAAAAATTTAATTATTTTAATAATTTTATTTATTTAATTATAAGTTTGTTCCAAAAATTCCCTTTTTTAAAAAAAAATTTTTTTAATATAAAATTTTTTAAATAAATTTTTAAAAAACCTAAAATAAAAAGTACTTTTATTTGATAGTGTGGTAGTGGGGCTGGGCAAAAGGTAGTTTTTAATTTTTACGCTTGTTTTTTTTGTTGTTTCCAGCCGTGAGTCAGTCTATTGCTTTTTTTGGCAGCAGAAAAATTTTAATTTTAAATCATTTTTAAAATGCAAAAATGGCACAATCTAAAAATTTAAAAGTGGTATGTTCTTTTTAGGGGAAATGTCTTTAAAACTGAAAAGTTGCTTCGAGATTGTACGCGCGACGCAGGGGTTTTTTGGGGGGGTTATTCTGGACCCAAGTACTCGGGTCTGGATGGGGCGAGACCGGTTTTGGGTCTTGCGGTTTGGTCTTGGTCTTGCAGCAAGACCAAGACCAACCAAACCAAGACCGCCTTTCGTTGCAAGACCAAACCAACCCCGGGGTATGCAAGACCAAGACCAAGACCAAGACCGAGGAGTGCAAGACTACGAAACCCCCCTTGCAAGACTCTTGCACTTCTGCAACTTTTTTAAATATTTTAATATTAATTTTTTTTTTACATACAAAAATGACAAAAAAATTGTCAAGAACTCCAAAAAAAAAAGGCGATTATTTAATGAGTAACAAGTTTCTTTAATAAAGTAATAATTAAATGAATTACTTTGTTATTTTATACGTTCTTTAACAACAATTGTGAGTAAATTCAATAACCTTTTTAAAAAAATAAAAGGATTGTGACTCAATGGTCCGACAAAGCACGATACCCCCGAAACCGTTCCGACAAAAAAAAACCCGGGAGGAAAAAAAGTTATAGAAGCTTAAAATAACTTTCTTTTTTTAATTTTTTTTTTTTTTTTAAATAAGTTATCTAGTGATGCCACTTACAGGGTGGAAAAAAAATTTTTCAAAATCAAGAAAAACTTTTTTTTTGTTTCACACTGTAAGAAATGGCACTATTAGAATGCTTCTTAAAACTGAGATATAAATGAAAAAAGAGGAATTAATAAAAATATATTTTTTTTGTCATATAGAAAAAAATTATGTACAAATAAATTTTTTTGATATCCTTATCTGTTTTGACCTAAAAGCAAAACAATGCTAAGAATAAAATGACGTCATTTTTATAAAAAACCAAAAAAAATTTATTTAGAAACTATCTACATTGACATTGCTTCTATATGACATTTTAAACAATTTTACAGCAAAAAAAACAGGTTGGTAATTTTTTTAATGGATTTTTTTTATAAATATTATATTTTAGGGTTAAAAAGCTAAAAAAAAAGGGAAATTTTCTTTTGTGGCAGTGAATTCTTTAGAAAATTCTCGTATAGAAATAAATTCACATTTAGGGCCCTTTTTTCCCCTTTTTTTTTTATTCAGTTTTTTTCCATAATGAACGGGTTTTGGAATAGCGAGCTTTTTTTAAGGATTGAGCCACCTTTTTTATGCAGAATATTTATAAAAATTTGTACAAAACTTTTAAGGCAAATGTTTGACTAATTTAAAGATAAAAAAATTTATATAAACTAAGAAGATTTCTGAAAAACTTTTTTTAAACAAAACCAATGTTCTCATATTAAAAAACCCTTTTTTTAAAAAAAAATTACATCTGGTTAAAATTAAAAATTTTTTTTTCTCCCAGTATATAGTTTTTTTTTTCTTTTTTAATTTTTATGCCTCTTCAAAAAAAAAATTTTTAAAAATTCTTATCACTAAAATTTGTATAAAAAAAAGGGTTTTGGCCAGTTCAACTAAAAATGGAGCATAAAATTTAAAAATCCCTTCATTTAAAAAAAAGTTTTTTTAAAAAAAAAATTTAAACGTTGTAAGGTTAAAATTGGCACATTTTATAATTTTTTTAAAGCAGAAAATATAGTTTCCATCTTTATTTATTTTTAAGTTTAAAAAAAAAATATATTTTATTCAATATTACTTAGTTTAAATTATTACTCCAAAAAAAAACAAGACCAGCAAGACTCTTGCAGCAAGACCAAGCCAAGGGCCAAGCCTTCCCCCTTTTGGTTTTCAAGACCAAGACCAAGCCCCAGGCTTGCAAGACCAAGACCAAGACCAAGACTACCCCCGGGCTTGGTCTTGGGCCTTTTTGCCCATCACTACCCCGGGTCATTGCAAGTCAGGTCGGTTTAAGAAAAAAAAATGGGGGAAAACATTGCGGGAAAATCACGTTCAAGTATCCAAGCCCCCAAACTCAAAATCATAAGTGTGAGGTGAAAACTTCCGTAGGACGGGGCCATGTAAATAAAAATAAATGAATGTAAGTTCCTTATTTTAGTATTTTGTAGTGATGAGCGAGACTGGTCTTGGTCTTGCAGTCTTGGTGTTGGTCTTGCAGCAAGACCAAGACCAAGACCAGGACCAAGGGGTCCATTCCGCTTGCAAGACCAAGACCAAGACCGGGGTATGCAAGACCAAGCCAAAAAACCAAGACCGAGGAGTGCAAGATACGCAAGCCCCCGACCGACCTGCAAGACTTTTGCACTTTTGCGTTTTTTTTTTAAAATTGTAATTTTAATTTTTTTTTATTCATCATACAGAGATATTTCAAACAGCCATGAGGAAAAATGTATCAAAACCCCTTTTAAAAAAAGGCGAATATTTTGTAATAATAATAAAATCGGTCACTTTTTTTTTTTTATACAGTTCTCTGACAACGATAACAAGTAAAATTTAATAACGTTTTTTAAAAAAAAAAAAATAATAAATATATATATATATATATATATATATATATATATATATATATATATATATATATATATATATATATATATATATATATATATATATATATATATATATATATATATATATATATATATATATATATATATATATATATATATATATATATATATTTATACATATATATATATATATATATATATATATATATATATATATATATATATATATATATATATATACGACAGAGAAAACAGGGTTAGTTGTGGTTAGTTGTGGTTACTTATAGAAGCTTAAAATTACTTTTATATCCCTAATTTTTTTTTTAAATAACTATCTAGTGAAGACAATTTCAGGGTTAATGAAAAATTCCCAAAATCCAGAAATACCATTAGATTGCTTTTTAAAAGTAAGATATAAATATAAAAGTGATAGAATAATAAAAAATATATTTGTCATGTCATATAAAAATACTTTTTATATAAATGAATTTTAAATATTACTTCCGGTTTAGACGGAAAAGTCAAAACAATGCCAAAAAAATAATGATGACGTCATTTTTGTCAAAACCGAAAATGATATTTAAGAACCATCTACGTCGACATTGTTCCTATACAAGACAGTTTAACAATTTTCAACATAATATACAGGGTGTTGATTTTTATAAATGGATGTTTCGGAGATATCGAGCTTTGTCACACTATTGAGCCACCTTGTGTATGCAAAATGTTTATAAAGTATTTGTATAAATTTTGTACGGTAAATGTTTGACTAATTTAAAAATTACTAAACAGTTTCTTAAATAACTTTTTTTTTAATCAGAAACCAATGTTTACATATCAGAATCATTTATACGGAAATTTCACATCTGGTTAAAATTAAAAGTTTTTTTTTTGCTCACACAGTACACAGTTTTATATTTGCTTTAATTTTTTAAGCTTCTTTAAAGAAAGTTTAATTAATTCTTATTACTAATATGTTTCTATATGCCACTAAATGCATAAAAGCAGGTTGTGTTTCAATTCAACTGGAGAGCTATAAATAAATAAGCCCCTATATTTAAAATATTCTTTTAAATCAAATAATTTAAATGTACGTGTATGGTTAAAATTGGTATATTTTAAATTTTTAAAGCAAAAAATATAGTCCCCATATTAATTAATTTTTAGGTTTAAAAAATATATATTTTATTCAAGATTGTTTGGTTTAAATTATTTCTACCTAAAAAGCAAGACCAACCCGAGCAAGACCAAGACCGGGTGGTGCAAGCCAGACCGACACTTTGGCTTGCAAGACCAACAAACCAGGCTTGCAAGACCAAGACCAAGACTAGCCTGGTCTTGGTCTTGCTTTGCTCATCAATAGTATTTTGAAAAAATTATTTAAAAAGTTGTTTATTTTAATGAGTTCTATATACAGTTAAAAAAAGTGTCAACTTAGGAATACCCTTTATTTATATATATATATATATATATATATATATATATATATATATATATATATATATATATATATATATATATATATATATATATATATATTTGCCACGTTTATGTCGGTGTTATAGACCTGGCAGGACGCTTGCAATTTCTCCATGCCCTATGTTGTTACCTGTATAGCTTATCGTTTGAATATTTTTATTATTGATTTAAATATTTTTATTACTATTTTATAAAGACAGTTACTCGTTCAGAATGATCTTTGAACGTCCGTGGTGGCACTACTGCGTTGCCTAAAAAGTGACTCGAAATGCAATATCTGAACGTTTCGATACTTGGACAACGTTAAAGGGGCAGGAAAAAAATGGGTTGCACATCTATAAACCCAGCACCCACGGTACTGAGTACTTAGGCGTCATACAAATCTTCGTGGGCATCCTAAATAGTGATGAGCGAGACCGGTCTTGGTCTTGCAGCAAGACCAAGACCAAGACCGCCTTTTCGCTTGCAAGACCAAGACCAAGACCGGGGTATGCAAGACCAAGACCAAGACCGACCTGCAAGACTCTTGCACTTCTGCAACTTTTTTTTTGATATTGTAATATTTTATTGTTATATTCAAAATACAGAGGTATTTCATACAAACATGACAAAAACTGTGTCAAGAACTGCCAAATAAGGCGATTATTTAATAAGTAACAGTTTCTTAAATAAAATAATAATTAAATCGCTTACTTTGTTCTTTTAGTTCTATAGTTCTTTAACAACGATAACGAGTAAATTTAATAACATGTTTCAAAAATAATGAAATGGTGACTCAATGGTCTGACAAAGCATGACATCTCCGAAATCGTTTACGACAGAGAAAAACTAGGGGTACAAAAGTTATGGAAGCTGAAAATTACTTTCATATTTTTAATGTTTTTTTTTTTAATTAGCTATCAAGTGATGCCACTTACAGGATGGGTCAAAAATCTCCAAAATCCAGAAATACATTATTTTTGTTTTACACTGTAAGAAGTAGCACCATTAGATTGCTTCTTAAAATTAAGATAATGTGAAAGTAATGGATTGATAAAAAAATATATTTGCCATGTGATAAAGAAATACTTTTTATATACTTTTTTTATAAAAAAATCACTTCCGGTTTAGACCGAAAAGTCAAAACCAAAAATAATATTTAAAAACCATCTACGTCGACATTGTTCCTATATAACAACAATTTTCAGCACAATATACTGGGTAGCGATTTTTCCAAAATTGATTTTTTGCCATATTTTTTTTTTATTTTAGGGGAAAAGCTAAAAATAAGAAAGTTTTCTTGAGTGGCAGTGCATTCTTCGGAAAATTCTGAAATGGAAAATAATTTTACATTTTATGCCCTTTTTGTCTATAATTTTTTTATGTTTAGTTTTTCACTATAATGGACGATTTCGAAGATATCGAGCTTTGTCACACTATTGAGCCCCCTTGTATCTGCAGATTGTCTATAAAGTATTTCTACAAACTTTGTACGGCAAATGTTTAACCAATTTAAAGGTAAAAGGTCATATAAACTGAAAAGTTTCTTAAATAACTTTTTTATTTAATCAGAAACCAATGTTTACATATCAGAATTATTTTCACATAAATTTCACATCTGGTTAAAATAAGTCTTTTTTTCTGCTCACACAGTACACAGTTTTGAATTTTATCTGCTTCTTCAAAAAAAATTTATATAATTCTTATTCCTAAAATGTTTCTATATGCCACTAAATGTATAAAAGAAGGTTGTGCATTAATTTAACCAAAAATAGAGCGCTATAAAAGGGTGGATTTACGCAAAGGCTGAGTAGGCTGAAGCCTAGGGCGGCAAATATTATGGGCGGCAAATTTACAATTAATTTTACGAAAAATGTAATTGTAAATTATTTTTTTAATATTTAGCAACTAAATAAAAAAATCCTGAAATTTGTTTGTTTTAAAGAATTGTGATTTAATTTTCTGTTTTACTTTTGTTAAATTTGTTTAATAAATTTTTATAAGAATTACTAGTGTAGATTACATTCAAAAAATATTGACATAGGGCGGCAAAAATATATTAGCCTATGAGCGGAAAAAAGTTAAATCCGGTCCTGGCGCTATAAATAAATAAACCCCTTCATAAATAAAATATGCTTTTTAATCAAATAATTTAAATGTACGTTTAAGATTAAAATTGGTATATTTTAAAATTTTAAAGCAAAAAATATAGTCCCCATCTTTATTTATATTTAAGTATTAAAAATATATATTTTATTCAAGATTGCTTAGTTTAAATTATTACTACAAAAAAAGCAAGACCAGCAAGACTCTTGCAGCAAGACCAAGACCAAGACCGGGTGGTGCAAGACCAAGACCTTCTTTTGGCTTGCAAGACCAAGACCAAGACCAGGCTTGCAAGACCAAGACCAAGACCAAGACTAGCCCGGTCTTGGTCTTGGTCTTGTTTTGCTCATCACTAATCCTAAATATTTTTATAGAAAAAAACATCTGTATAGTTTTGATGATCGTTTATAATCACTTACAAACCGACACGTCAACAATCAAATTATTGAAATTATTTGGTATATAATAAACCCGAGAAAAACTAGGTACTAATTAATATAATAACAAGCTTAAAACAATACACTTCTTTAATTCCAAAATTTATATGTACCTACTCTGTGCTTAATTAAACTTGTACTGCAAGCTGATACTGGGCCTAAATAAATATTAATTACAACTTTAAACGATGAGGAAAGTTGGATTTATTATTACCCCCTTTTTTCAACTAAACCAATCCAATGTCTAATGCAATTTAAGTCATTAAAATGTGTTCAAATAAACAATAGTGGAACAATGACAAGGGATTAAATTAATAAAACATCTTGTTAGAGTTGCAAAAATAAACAAGATCAAGCCTTGTCTATAGGCCATCTACAGTGGCGGGTTTAGGATTTTTAATTTTTTTGATCTTAAAGGTGAGACATGGGACCCGCACCAAATATATACTAGATGATATTGGTACCAAGGAAAACACTGTGGTAAAGAAAATTTTTATTTTGGAATTTGCGAAAAAAATTAATTACGGTGAGTGAGGAAAAAATCTGACTTTTAAAAGCCAATTCCTTATTTGTATTTTTTTTGTAAATTTGATAAAATTTTGTCGTTAAATCCCAAATTTCGAAAAATATCTGCATTTTTCTTAAAATTAAAGGCATTTGAAATATTTCCATTGGAAAATTGTTGAATAAAAAAATTAACTGGACACGGTTTGGAGCCGTTTAAGTATTACGTAAGCACTATAGAAAGGCGGGGGGTCTTTGTTGTGCTTATTTTTAATGACATGGGGGGTAAAGAGCTCTAGATGGTGATTACGTCAGCAGTAGTTATTTACTTTTTCACACATATGACAACCCACATATGCCTATGCTTGAAAACGACACGATTTCGGAATTCCCACAATTAAAGAAAATGCATATGTTATTGCCTACTTTGGAAGCTATCGAAAAAAACGACATCGCCCAAAAAATTTTCCGGTTTTGAAACTTCCCAAAATCAAAATTAAAAAGCAAAATGTCATTTTTTTGTTATAGTCAAAAATCCTTTTCAAGGATGACTGACATTGAAGCCCCCTCTTATCCTTCGAAGTGCTTTGGGTTTAAACCTGGAAAGGGATTAAACCAGGCTTCAGGAGAAACTGATTATCGAAAAAAACCTTTGACTATGACACATATACTAATGTTTACGTAAGCATGGGAGGGGGGTAAGAGCTTTGCTTACTTTTGCTGGCATGGGGAGGGGAAGGGTTAATAATTGTAACAAATCTGCTTACGTAATACTTGAAGGGCCCCTTTGTAAAAAAACTTAGATAATTTTACAGAATTTGGGATTTGACGATAAAATTTGATCAAACCTACAAAATCAATACAAATAGAGGATTCGCTTGTGAACTTCCTAAATGTATTGCTATCTCCTTTAGTATACAAGATAGAGAAATGTTTAAATAGGGAAAGTTTTAGAGGATTTATTGCTGATTTTGACAGTGCAGTTAAATTTTTGGTAATTGTCTTGTAAGTTGCCTTCAATTTTTGTCTAAATTTGGTATACGAAAGAAAGTTTTTTGGGTCGCCGATCACAAATCTAAAAAAAAATTCGAACACGTTTCGTTTTCGAGATATTTATCATCAATGTTAAAAATCAAGCTTACCTCATTTACACTATTCCTCCCTCTTTTTGCACAGAATTCTTGATTTTTACACTAAATTGGCACACAATATTTTATAAACACCTTTAAAATCCTGTTTTTATATTTATTTTATACCTTTTCACCATTTAATTGCAACTTTACTTTTAAACGCCGCAACCATAAAAACACTAAAGAATTATTCAGCAAACATGGCCGCTCCGTTTGAAAGTGAAGCTTCGCAATTTAATGGTAAAAAGGTATAAAATAAACATAAAAAATGGTTTTTAAAAAATGTTTATAAAATATTATGTGCCAATTTAGTGTAAAAATCATAAATTGTGTGCAAAAAGAAGGGGGAATATAGTGAAAATGGGGTTAGTTTCATTTTTAACTTTGATGAATATGCCGAAAACGAAACGTTGCCGAATTTTTTTTCAGATTCGTGATCAGCGCCCCAAAAAAACCCCGTATACCAAATTTGGTCAAAATCGGAGTGAAGGCAACTTTCGAGACAATTACCAAATTTTTTCTGAAAAATTTAGTTCTGAAGATATTAGCAAAAAAATTATTGATTTTAATTTTGCCTGTGATTTATTTGTTTTATTTTTGACATGTTTAAACCACATTGGACACCAAATTTTTTCCCCGATTGTCTTTTGTTTTTCAGTTACTAACCAAAACCTTTGATTTTTGCCATCTTTGATTATTCGATATTTAAATAGCACGTCAAATATCCTTTTCAACAACCTTACTTGCCACTAAACAGTTTAAAATATTTTAAAAAATATTAATACATTTGGCAACGCCGGTCCAACGACTCATCAATGCACTTCGTGTCAATTACCCTTATAAAGATATGACATAAATGTGTATTTTACAGTTACAGTTTGATAATTTATTGGCTTTAAGTCTTCAATTTAAAATGTGTCAGTTTCTTATCCCAATTATTAAAATAAAAATGTTTCATTAGATCAACAGTCTTTAAAAAGAAAATGATCATCGGAGATAAAACTGTTTTTCTTAAAATTCCACAAAATGCGTAAAATTGTCTGTTGTAAATAAATGTCTCTTGCAAATAAATACCACAAATTCTTTTGATAAAATATTCTTTTTACCAATACACAAATAATATTTTTTTAAATATTTTTTTTTGTATACAAAATACACATGTATGTCATACCTTTATGAGGGAAATTGACAGGAAGCGCAATGATGAGTCGTCGGGCCAGCGTTGCCAAAGGTATTGAAAAAAATTATTAAAAAATATTTTCTAAACTTTAAAGTGGCAAGCGGAGTATCGTTAAAAGGGGAATTTAAAGAAAGAGCTATTTAAATATAGAAAGTTTTTGTTTAGTAACTGAAAAACGAAAGACGCTCGAAAAAAAAATGGTGGCAAAATATTCATCGTCAAAAAATCTCCTTCTAACGTCATAGTTTAAAACATCTCAAAATTAAAACAAATAAATCACAAGCAAAAATTTAAATCGAGATTATTTTACTGTTTCGCAATATTTTCAGAACATTTTCAGTTTAATTGAATGACAGAAATTCATTAACAAAACTTTCTCAATCTTAAATGCACGTATCGTTAAGGGAATTTAAAGATAGATTATTATTGAAACGTTTTTGGTTTAGTAATAAACAAGCGTCGGCAAAATAATCAGTGCAAAAATTAACGTCATAGTTTAAAACATCTCAAAATTAAAACAAATAAATCACAAGCAAAAATTTAAATCGACAATTATTTTTACTGTTTCGCTAATATCTTTAGAACTATATTTTCGTTTATTATCTGAAGTGACAGACGGATATGTCATTCACTTCATGCTCAATTCGATTGCTGTTGATCAAGTCAGTTTACAAAACGTGTTATTGAATAATACAACTTAATAAAAAAGGATAAAATGACATTAAAGTGCCGTACAATACCTGATTTTATATAAGTTTTAAACAAATGAATACAGCAACTGTCCAAATGAACCTTGTTGCCGGTGCAATCGGATCTTGGTACTGCCATATTAATAAATGTCTATATTTAAATCGATGTTGCCTATATAAACACAAAAACCAATATTTTAAATATTTTAATACATTTTAAAGATAATTTCCTGATTTTGATTTTTGAGATCTGAGAATTTGTGTACGTTTTTCCAAAATTAAAACAAATAGATAACTATACCAAACAGCCTGCCCACAAACTGGCGTTGCGTTAATTCTAGTCCTTAAGTTGGTTGGTATTTGGTGTGGGTACCATATCTCACTTTTAAGATAAAAAGTTCTAAAAATCCTGTAGATCCGCCACTGCCACCTAAACGTGGCACAAAGAAATCTATTTAAAAGGAAAATTTAATTAAAGTTGGTATCTATATAACACACGAAGAAAGTATTTCGATTATAAAGGGTGTTTGAAGTGTAGGTGGCGTTACATCGCATTATACTTTTGATGGGAGATAAGCAGCAGGGTGGGACCAATATCTAAGTCAAGAGCCCAACATTACAATTTAAACATTCTTTTGTAAAGCTTTATTAAATCAGTTTCAATTGTGCCTCGGATCTCCTTTTGGCCGCGAAAAGGACAAATTAACATTGTTGAACACCATTCCCAACCTTTATTAAACGCAACTGCTTTACGATTTGGCGTCATACAACTTTTTTAATAAAAAGAAAATGGCTTCAATGTTACGAGTTTAAAACTTTATGTGAGCAGGCAAAGGAAAATTTTATAAAGGTCTAAATATGTACGAATACCAAGTAGAGTTCTCTTAGCTAAAGCAAATCCGGACATTCATTACGTTTTGCAAGCGGCGCATATGCGGAAGTGAGAATTGGTATCATACCAAAAAAAATTATGCAAAATAAGAACAAGTTCCCATCTATGTATATTGTAGACGGTCATTCTTCTAGCTTTTACCAAATTAATGCTGGGTGTCCCAGGGCTCAGAACTGGCACCCACTCTGGTTCTTCTACATATCAACGATCTTCTCTTTTTCACAATCAATCCCATTTATAGTTTTGCTAACGATAGTACCCTCCACTCCAATATTTAATTTCTCAAGCCAGTCAATAAGCCCGATATTGAAACCAAGCGTAGGTCAATGCTAATGTCTCTCTCACAAGACCTTAAACTTATCTTGGATTGGGGCGCCAAGATACTTGTTCAGTTTAATGCCTCCAAAACACAGTCATGTTAGCTGTCGCGAAAGAAGTCTGCCAATGCTAATTCGTTACATATGAGCGGCCAAGTTCTGCAAACAAATAGTCATTTAATCTTGTCGGCGTTACTTTTAAAGATAACCCCAACTGGCACAAACACATTACATTAACAGCCTCTGCAGCTTCAAAAAGCTTAAATTCTCTTTCGAGTCAGAAAGTATTTCTCTTCTTTCAATCTGTATACTTTGTATGTATCCCAAATCAGACCCCCTTTAGAATATTGTTCTCATGCCTGGGGAATGGCGTCTCCTACAACTCTGAGCATTCTCGATTCCATTTAAAAAAGAGCTGTTTATAAATATATAATTCCACGCTCACAGAAAAGTTTCCTCCTCTTGCCCACTGACAAGCTGTGGGTGATCTTACGCTCTTCTATAGGTATTTTTACTGCTTCTGCTCATAGCAGTTGCCAGTATAATTCCTTTTCTGGCAGCTCCCAACAGAGCAACACGTAGTGCAACTTTTATGCATCCTTTTACGGTTTAAATGGAGAGGCCCCAAAGTTCCTACTTTTTTCGTTCCTTTATCTCCAAAGTGTCCAGACTATGGGACCTGCTACCCGCAGAGGATTTCGCTTTTTCTTCCAGTCTTCAAGTAAGTCTCGTGTGAACAAACTCCCTCTCACCACCCTTGAGACATCCACGGTACGTTGGTACTTAGGCCTTAAGCCAGCGTTTACACCAAAGTCTTCCACTAAGTTTTCCACAAGTTGCGGCAATTTGTTGCTTGTTGCAAAATACAGCAACTTTTTCTGTCTTCCACTTGTGGAAGAGAATCTTCCACTAAATTTTTTTTCCCGGTGTCGTCGGTTTACACCAGGTCTTCAACTAAGTTTTCACAAGTTTAGGCAATTTTTGCTTTTCTACAAATCAGCAACTTTTTCTGTCTTCACTTGTGAGAGACAAACCCATAATTTAGTTTTCCGGGGTCGTAATATCAAAGAAAGTTGACAACTAAAAGTGGAAGATTTGTTGCTGCGCGCTTTGGGCAAGCAACTTGTAGAAAACTAGTGGAGAACTACTACCTAAACCTTCGCGCCAATTCTTTGGCAACAAGTTTTCCACTTGTTTCTCTAAATTTAAGAAGAGCAACTTTTAGTTTTCTACAAAAAATCTTCCACTTGTTGCTCTAATTTGAGAAGTTTTGCAACTTTTAGTTTTCAAACAATTTGTCAACTTTTAGTGTCAACGTCAACTTTGATGTAAACGAGCCTTTTAAAAGATCAAAAAAGTTGACAACTAAAAGTGGAAGATTTTTTGCTTGGCTTGAAGAAGGTAGAAACTAGTGGGGAACTACTACCTAACCTTCGGTAATTCTTTGGCAACAAGGTTTATGTTTCTCTAAAGGGAGAAGAGCAACTTTTAGTTTTCTACAAAAATCTTCCACTTGTTGCTTAATTTAAGAAAAGCAATTTTTATTGACAACTTTAGTTTTCTACAAAAAATTTTGTTGTCAATTTTTAGTTGTCAACTTTGGTGTAAACGCGCCTTTAGCCTTCGTGGACTGTCCAAAGATAAAAAAAATCCAATAATCTCAATCTCTTAAGGTACTGAGATCCAAAATTAGACCAAGTTCTTTTTTTGATTGGCAAGTTTTTTGCTGATCCGTCTGTATTTAAAAAACTTGATCTAATTTCAGATGTCAGTACCTTAAACGGTAGAGATTTTTAGATAGGAACTTGGCAAAAAATCAGATGAAATATGAGAGAAAATACTTTGGAAAAGCCTAAATATCTCAAATCAGCTACTGACACGCTAATATTCCTGCGATACAATTGTCGCCGCCACACAAAAAGCATCACATTTTTAGTAAAGACAGAATTTGCCGGAATTCATATAAGTAGTCATGTTTAAACTCTAAAATCTCCGGTGTTGATACAGTAATGCTGGTTCCTGTATCAATACAGTGTGTCAGCACAATTGTGTCCTAAAACAATGACCAAATTATTTTATATGCATCTCCGTTATCGCGTGTCACACATCGCGTTGTAGCCCTGTGGCTTGGTTTCAGGATTAAAGCGTGCAGTCATCGTGTTATCGATATAAACCCAATATACAGGATGTAAAACAAGCCAAAAACACATGGGTCAAAACTTAACTGTTTTCAAAATTTAAAAAATTTGGCAACACCGCCCCGCTTCATCATATCAAGTCGAACGTCGAACGTTTATTGCGAGGTTTTACATATTTACACCTTTTTTAAAGAGATGTTTATTTATATAAAAATTATTTCTTGCAATTTATTCTAATATTTAATTTGGAAATAAATTTAAGTAAAAATGTTTTTTGGACGGTATGCAGCTCCGCAGCTTTTATGTACCAGCCTCCCCTGCGTAAAAATTACGTTTTTTTACTTTCTACTTTATTAGGAGTTTTTATTTGTAATTAAAAAATAATTGTACTTACCACAAAATTAAGCTCCATTTTAAGAAACACAAATTATTATGTTTATAACAGCAATTTTTTATTTTGCTTAAAAAATAGAAAACCTCTAATTATAAAAAAAGAAACAGCTGTGAACTGTGATATGTGATACGTTTACTTTGCGGCCTAATGACCTCGTACTAATAACAGGATTTTCTTCCGCAATTTCCAAAATTCTTTTCTCTTGGTCCACAGTTATGTACCTCCCAGGATTTCTCGGTTGCACACATCCCGTTTTCAAAACTCTTTGGTACCGTTGTGGAAATCTTTTACGGTAAATTTGAGATGCTAGATTAGCATTTTTGTTTGCCTCGCCGTAAATTAGTGACATTTTGGCATATTCCCGATTGCACAATGCACAACTGACTTGATGGACTATACGCTACAGGTAGCGCTGTTGCCAACTGGTTTTTAAATTTTTAACTGGGAAAAACATTATTTTTTATTTGTAGACTGAAACATTTAAAACTTAGTTTATTTTATTAGCAAAATATTGTAGTGATGAGCGATTAAGACGAAAATTGCCAATTGTTAGGCTTTTCAGAAATAATTGCTACCAAAGTTTGTAACTTTGATATCGTTTAGACAAAAATCTGTCAAGTTGTGACACATATATGTCATATAAACTTTTTGACTTGTTTTGAGCTCCACGATCGCCCATTAAAATCGTCAGCACCATACTTTTTAGAGCCTGTATAAATATATACAGGGTAATTCACGTTGACTGACCTATTAAAAGTTCTGGAGAACCAAAAAAAAGGAAATTTTTGAAATTTGACACACAGTCATAACAGGTGATAAGTTACATTTTAAAAATATTTTGGCAAGTGCAGCGTTGCCAGATCTAACCGAAACCAATGGCAACATTGTAATTTTAAATAGAACACCCTATTTTTTATTGCATATTTGGATTCTACACAAAATTCTAAGTAATTTTTGTTAACATCTTCCTATACCTATATCTTATTGTTTTGGAGAAAATAATTAATTACAATTTTTTTAAAAGAACATCACCATGTGAACAAGGTTTAATATTTACGTGCCTAACCAAGCTGGATACTGGAATTTTTTTTGGGGTTAGACAATGCATGTATTTAAAGTATCTACATGCTATTATAGCAATATATCTTACAGGGTGTCCCAAAAAAATTGCATTTTTACCGATATTAAATAATGATTAAAACTCTTTTTTTAAATACAACATACTGTATTTGATCCCATTTTCGAATAGGCCGATAATTTACCTACAAAATTTCCATACATTTTATTATACCCATCTGCACACTGTTTTTTTAATACAAACGAATTATATTTTTTTCCTGAATTTAAATACCATCCACAATAAACCGCCGGCCTAATTTACAATTTACCTAGGTAAGCCATGGATTTTTTTTTAATTGTTCAGACAACTATTTGACATATAAGTTAAAAATTTTATATTTTGTTTAATTAATAAGGATTAAATGCTTAAAACATTAAAATTCGCTTGTATTTAAAAAACGGTGGCAGATGGGTATAGAAAGATATATGGACATTTTGTAGGTAAATTATTGGTCTATTCGAAAATGGGATAAAAACAGTATGTTGTATTTAAAATTGAGTTTTAATCATTATTTAATATCGGTAAAAACGCAATTTTTTTGAGACACCCTGTAAGATATATTGCTATAATAGCATGTAGATCTTTTAAATACTAGCATTATTAAACCCCCCAAAAAAATTCCAGCATTCAGCTCGGTTAGGCGTGTAAATATTAAACCTTTTTGACATGGTGATGTTTCTTAAAAACAAAATTGAATTAATTATTTCCTCGAAAACCCTAAGATATAGGTATAGGAAGATGTTGACACAAATTACTTATAATTTTGTGTAAAATCAAAATATGCAATAAAAAAATAGGGTGTTCTATTTTAAATTACAATGTTGCCACTGGTTTCGGTTAGATCTGGCAACGCTGCACTTGTTAAAATATTTTTTAAATGTAGCGTATCACCTGGTATGACCGTGTGTCAAATTCCAAAAAAATCGTTTTCTTGGTTCTCTAGAAATTTTAATAGGACACTTAACGTGAATCACCCTGTATATAAATATATACCGGGTGACAACGAAATCACTACCCAGCCCTTCATTTTCTGGAATAAAAAAATATGGCTTTCAGATTTTAGAATAACATATTATATTATAAGATGCCGATTTTGGATAGTATAAGAGTTAACTTTGACTTGGTTTAACGAAACGACATCAACTTTGATTTTTAAATGGACACCCTGTATATTTTTTCAAAATTTGGTTTCTAAGGATCATTCCCTGATATAAAATCTAATTTATATCCTATACTATCTTCGTCTAGTTTTTAAGAAAATGGCGATTAAAGATGTCAAACTACCGGACATTATGAGTTTATGGGAAACAAATAAATGATATAAAAATTATTATGTTTAATTTAATTTTCTGCAGACTTATTGGGGGTCGAAAAAACATTCCTGCTTTACCGGAAGTGCTGGAAAATTGACTTTTCAATAAGTTTCTAAATTTAAATGTAACCCTGTATATTTTTTTAAATTGTATTTGGTCATTCCTGATATAAAATCTGTATAATATCCTATACCTATCTTTGTTAGTTTTTGAGAAAATGGCGATTGAAAATCTCCAAACGACCGCACATTATGCAGTTATAGGGGGAAACAGATAAATGTTAGAAAATTAATGAGCCTAAAATTATTCAGGCCGTCTCTTTGAAGCAATTTTGTTAATATTCGTTTTTTATTTAAGTAGTTAATTAAAAAATAATTTAGAATTAAATTAAAAAAATATTAAATGTTTCTAACGTTTATTTGTTTCCCCTATAAGTGCATAATATGCGGTCGTTTGGACATCTTTAATCGCCATTTTCTCAAAAACTAACAAAGATAGGTATAGGATATTATACAGGTTTTATATCAGGAATGACCCGTAGAATCCAAATTTAAAAAAATATACAGGGTGTTGCATTTAAATTTTTGAAGTAACATTATTGAAAAAGTCAATTTTTGCAGCACTTCCGGTAAAGCCGGAAGTGGTTTTATTTTGACCTCCAAGATAGATCTCCAGAAAATTAAATTAAAATATATTATATTTTTTATATCATTATTTGTTTTCCCATAAAACTGCCATAATGTGGACTGTATTGGAATCTTTAATCGCCATTTTCTCAAAACTAGCAGAGATATATATGAATAATATACATTTTATATAAAGAAATAAAAGTCGTAGAATCCAAATTTTAAAAATATACAGGGTATTCATTGAAAAATCAAAGTATGTCGTTTCCGTTAAACCAAGTATAGAGACATGTTATTATATCAAAATCAGCATTTTATGACATATTATAGCATCCTAATTATATTAAAAATGATATACTATATATATATATATATATATATATATATATATATATATATATATATATATATATATATATATATATATATATATATATATATATATATATATATATATATATATATATAATATATATATATATATATATATATATATATATATATATATATATATATATATATATATTTATTTCACATCTTCACCCTGTATGGGTATCGTGGCTACAGAATATAATTTTTATTATCATCATAAAAATAAATAATTTCTAACCTTTTCTACAGATCTGAAATCTGTTCATCAGCATTCAAGTTATTTTTTACAGCCTCGAAAAATAAATGTTCGACAGGATGTAATAAAAGGGTTTTTAATGTAGTCTTGCCCGTTTAATTAAAAATTAATAAATTCAATTGAAAGAAGATCAGTTTTTAAATTATAGCATAAAATTTATGGGTATTTTCTCATTAAACTTGTATAATCGTGCGGATGGGCGCAGGCATTGTATATCATTGTGTAGACACCATTAGCTGTCATAAAGGATGTATTGAATTAAATTAATTGAGATTTAAAGCCTAGTATCTTTCGATCGACCCGGCTTCTTTCACACCATTATATTATTAATATCAAGTGTAAACTTTTTCCCTTTTGCGCTGATTACGGTGCGTCGGGTGTGCGTGATGAATAAACTAAATATAAATTATAAAAACGAAACTTTTCCGCGATACATTATAATGATTTTTACTGCTGATTTGACACATATAGATATTTATGCAAATCGATAGTATTTTTTCCATTTTCTTTTAGGATATAATTTACCTAATCAGTCAACTACATTTGCCACTTTTGTCAGAATTATATTTTAGTGTTATCAAAAACAGTCACAAAAACCACTTAATACACATGGGGTGGATGCTTTACATTAAAGATGATTTATTGTTTATTTTTAATTTTTATTTATATTTATTTTTTAAATTTGATAAGTCAATGAGTGAGTACTTGAGTGAGTCTGTCAGTAGTATAATGGGCGAATTTTAAAACGAATATCTTAGAAATCACCTGATGTAAATTTCTCAATTTTTTCGCAGGTAATTAGTTACGTAATTTTACATTCCAAATCTTATACTTTTATTTGGAACGACAACGAAGTAATAGTAGGAAAAAAACGCTCGTCAATTTATTTGACTGCTCTTGATTCATTATATTGCGTAGCCAGTCAATATGGCGCAAGGCAGCAAAGCAAACACTTCACTTTTGACGCGGACCAAAAACCAAGCAAGTGTTGCCTCGCCATGCATCGTCCTCACGCAGCGTGACTCGGGGATCTACACAAGTTTACCCAAAGCGAGATTTGAAAAAACCCAAGACTTTAGCGATACAGTGTGTTCTTCCCTCCTCCCCCGGCTACCGATTTGCGTTCTTAAAACCACCACTGATTTGTAATCGACCGAGTCGAAGTAAAGTGATCTCTATAAGCCAAAGAGCCTAGTCGGCGATCCGACACTCTCTTGTTTCCCTAAGAAATCCGCTGCTCCTAACTCTGTATCCTTGGGCTTTTTATATCCATGCTGAACAACATCTGAAATGGTACGTTAAAATCGGTTGGTTCTTCCCCAATTTCTTCAGTTAACTGTCAGGTGTCACTAGGGGCACTAGTAAACTCCAAGGTGACGTCCAAGCTGACATGGGAATGCCAAAAAGAGCTGGAAGTCCTGGAAGAACGCAACAGTTTTACTCTCCTGTGGGTACCAGGACATTCGGGAACAGAAAGCAACGAAAAAGCAGATGAACTAGCGAGACATGGATCATCCACACCATACTTTGGACCAGAACCTGCCCTGAGAGACCAAAACCCCAGCACGGGGGCAAACCAGGTAATGGATCCGAAACAAACACGACGAATACTGAAGAAGCCTCAGTAGAATAAGACATGGAAAAGGCTTCATAAGGGGCCCATCCAAAAGAACGAAGGAAGAACTACTTAGACAAAGTAGGAAAAGACTTCGCAGAACAGTAGAACTGATGACAGGGGGGCACGATAACCTAAGAGGATACCTACACAAGATAGGCTCATACAATCGGGATCCAAGTTGCAGAATGTGAAGCGTTGAATCACAAAAGACAGTCAATATTTGGCCCACAGGAATATATTAACCAACCAGTCTCGGGGTTATACAGACTTGTAAAAGGAACAAGACTAATGGGAGGATTGGTATAAAAGATAATGGGAGATTAGGTACAAAAAGCCCAAGAAGCTGCGCTGCTTCCGGTAGTATATCTAGACGGCTCCCAGAGAAGAAGAAGAAGAATTTCTTTAGTTGACACACCTGCCTGACGTAAGACCACAATTCACCTCCTCCCAAAGTCACTAAGCTGACAAATATAACCAAGTCTTCGCACTCGTAGCATATTCTGTATTAAACTTTAAAATAAACTCATTTATTGTTAAACCAAAAATGTGAGCAAAAATTCTCAATATTTTAATGGGATAGGTCCAAAAACAGACTGAGAAAAAAATGACAATATAAGCCGAAGATAAGGGTAAAAATTGTATCCTTTCTTACTGGACTGAAAATAAATAATCCTGCACAATATAACGATTAAAAATACTAAGTTTACCTTTTTTGTAACTTGTTTTCAGTTTGAGAAGTTCTAAGTAGTAACGAAACATTTCCCGATATTTTAAAGTGCTACCCGTCAGTTACTGAAAAATTTCTGATTTATTAAAAATCGACCTTTTTCAATGCTCGTTCGAAATAGGCAAAATAGAATGAGGAAAAGCTTTAAATCTCAAATCACATGACTTCTATTTTTTCCTTTTTTTTATTGACAGTGAAAGGTCAACGCAACAAAAACATGTTTTCTTAGCGTCGTAGAAAATTAAAATACATTTTAGAAAGCATGAAAATTAAATGGGAACCAATGGCAGTTACTGCCTTAAAAAGTAGGCTACTTTTTAGCAAAGTTATTTCTTTTAAGCGCTGTTATTCCCGGAGAGCCGGTAAACCTATACATTTTTGATGAAACACATATGTTTAACAAGTTTGTAAGAGCTTATTTGCATAAAATTTTATACCTGCCTAAAAGGTTGTATACCAGATATAAAAATAAATAAAATCTATTACCGTTTAGCAACCGACCAGCCCCATTATAAGTTGTTCACAGTGATCAGCTTCCAAATACCTGAAAAAAGAAGGCAGTGTTAAAATAGATACTTAATATATTAAGTAAGAGAAATCTGCACACCCAGTAAAGGTAATTTGTGGGATAAAATTTCTGACCAATTTTTATCTTGGCGAACATAATAAATAATTAAATTATTTAAGGCTTATGGGCTCAACATTCCGTAGTTTATTTATTCAATTCATTTTTGTCAATTCTTTATTTTATAGCCCCGTCAGCATTCAAATTAAGTAAGATTTTGTGGCGTATTTTTTTCGCTGAACACGAATCTAAAGTCAAAATTTGGGGTCAAATAGCAGGAAATCGAGAAAAACCCAAAAAAAACGATACGTTACCAACAGACACGAAATGTTTGGACTACGACTATATAAACTATAAGAGATACAAAAAAATTTTATAAAACAAAAAATATAACTTTTCAAATTGTCTAAATAAAAAGTTATATAAACATTTTTAATAAGATAAATATTAAAGGAGATTAAACGAAAATGTAATTTTGACAAAAAATTTCAGTCCAAAAAATATTATTTTTATTAATTTGATTTTTAATTATAAATTATTTATTTTTTTATGTGAATCCCAAATATTCCCAAATCACTCAAAATTTGCAAAAAAAATCAAAAATTTAAAAAACAATTTAAATTTTTTCCAGCGGTATAACTTGAAAAAATCCTGAAAAATCGTTTTTTTGATTATAACTTGACAAAAAAAGCATTTAGACAACAAGGTTATATAACTTAAATTAAAGGCCTTGTAAAAATACATAGTTTATGTCATATAAAGTCTCGTGTATCTTTTATAGTTTTTGAAATATTAACGTTTTAAATTAAAAAAAAATCGTTAATATCTGAAATTACGCATTTTCTCGACTTTTGTTGTTCGACCCTCAATTTTGACTTTAGATTCGTGTTCATCGGAAAAAAAATACGCCAGAAAATCTTAGTCCGACACCCAGCATACACCACTTTTTTTTTGGACCTGTGTATTCAGTAGGGTGACCGCAAAAAATCGATGTCAGAATTTTGTTCGTCTGGACCCCACAAAACGATTCCCCTTTCCAGATATTAAGATAGCCGAAATTTGAGCTCGATTAAACGACGTTAACCCGTGCCGCTCGTCGCTCAAAGTTTGAAAAAAATCCTCAATTTTTGGCCAAAAGCTGACATAATAAGCCATAACTCAAGAACGGTAACTAATAAAAACACGCTTAATATCTCAAAAGATAGCATATTGTTCTTTAAAATTTATATTCTATACATAATTGTTGATATTTTAAGTCAAACGGAGTTACAACAGCCTTTGACCCCAAAAAACGTAACCAGGTACCAGTAGGAGCTCGTTTGGGAGTATTCTGAGAATTTTACGGGTTTTTACATTATGTGTCTCGGATTTAACATTTTCTTTGTTAAAAAGTATTTTGGAACTCAATTTTCAAACATAAAGAACCTTTTGTTCAAATTTAATATTTTATTATATGGGCATTACCTGACTAGTTTACCAAAGAAAGACCCGTTTGACAGGTAAAAGGAGGGAAAATCTAATTTCTATTTTAGGGATGGTGATTTTACTTCAGCGTACAAACCGACCTTTCATTTATTCAGTTTAGTTTCTAAAGTGCCTTTGAGCTGGTTAGATCGACAATTATCTGTGAAGATATTTTAACGTTTTTTTGTTTTTTTTTTAATTTTCCAAGTGTGTGTTATTGTTTTTATAACTATTATAGTATTATTTTAAAAGACATTTGAAAACATTTTATTGAAATTAAAGTTTGTAATATATTTTAACTGTTATTTACCTATTAAACTCTGGAATGGCATCCCACATCAGGTGTACAAAGCCGGACCAAGGATAAAATATTTCTTGTGGGCTATCCCATTCACCAGATCACCGGTTGTAAACTACCCTCAAATCGTCAAGTTTTGTGTGCTTTATTTTATAATTTACGTACTGTGAAATTAACTGTAAGAGAATCAGTCAAAACTTGCCATACGAGAAGTGTTCCATTTTTGGGAGAATTCCGACTAAACATGAGCAAGATGCAATTACTAAGCTAGAAAAACTTTACGGAGTGGAGAACTCTTCAAAAAGATCGGAAGAAAACATCGGAAGCGGTTAAGAACAAATTTAAACAGTTTGTTAAAAAAGTTGGACGATCTCTTTGATATTGCTCAACAAGATGCCTTGGCTCTGATGAAATCGGAAGAAGATAAGGCGTTTCTCGTAAAACAGAGCAGAAGGGCCGCCCAGGTTCCATGACTGGAGTGGATCTCAAGTTGTCTCGAGCTGAAGAAATCAAGGCGCAAAAGGAACTTGCAAAATGAACCGACAAATCCAAGAAAGAACTTTTGATATTGGTGAGTTTTTTTATTAATAATATTCTAAAAATAGATAAATAATAGATTATAGATTTTTTTTAAATAATACTTATCAATAATTAGAAAGTAGGTAATTTAGTACCTATGTATTATTACTCTTCTGCTAAAACGACAAGTTTTTATATTTTTCTCTTTCTTTGTTGCTTCTTAGAGACGGATGATGAAGACGAGTTCGAAGAAGAAGAAGAAAAGAAGCACTGAAGAGGACAGCATACCAGGAACTTGAGAGCTTGGAGGAAATGGACATCTCTAAAGAAGCTGTAGAAGATCCAGGACCATCTGAGAGCAAGAGGATGAAAGTTGAAACTGTCGATTTTGTTAGATCGATGTAAAGTATCCAACAGAAATGCCACGAGAATTTTAATAGCTACTCTAGAAGCACTAAACCTTGACCCTCTTGAGTACAAAGTATCGAAAACTTTATTACATTATAGAAGGCAAATGTTCAGAGAACAATATACTAAAAAATTTTTGATAAAGTGAACATACCTGAAAAAGAGCCCGTGGTTGTCCATTGGGACGGTAAACTTTTACCGGTTATTTTAAAAAATGAGTAATGTGAGCGAATAGCTATTGCTATTTCATATGGCGAAAAGGAACAGCTGCTGGGAGTTCCTGTAACAGCAAACAGCTCTGGAGAGGAGCAAGAGCCGTAATGATATGAATGTCTACATGAATGGGGTCTTCCCAACACCGTCAAGGCGATGTGCTTCGACACTACAGCATCCAATACGGGAAGACTCAAAGGACCATGCGTCATATTGGAGCAAATGTTAGGAAGAGAATTGTTATACCCAGCTTGCCGTTACCATATCTTGGCAATTTTGTTAAGAGGCCTATTCGACACAAAAATGGGATCAACCATTGGACCTTATTCAGACATTTTAAGAGATTCCTCACTGCGTGGCACAAGATAGATAAACGAAAATACGACACAGGTATCAGTGACAATCTAATGCAAAAGCAGCTAACTCCAGAAGTAACTGCAAATGTTACTATTAAATTCGAGACCAAATTAACTGAAAGCCAACCCAGAGATGACTACAAGGAGCTATTGCAGTTGGTTCTCGTTTGTTGGATCACTAGACGGCAATGTTGTGGGTTTTAGAACTCCAGGGCCATTCATCACGCTAGGTGGATGGCAAAGGCTATTACTGCTTAAAAATATTCATTTTTCGTCGTCAATTTAAGATGTCTAAAGAAGAAGAAAGTTCTGTGCGTGCTATTTCTGTTTTCCTAGTTAAAATTTATTGTCAAGCTTGGTTTAGTGCTCCAAAAGCTTATCTTGCACCAAAGCAAGGTTTAGGTATTTTGCATAGTCTGTTAGACTATAAAGAATGTGACAACGACATTGCAGAAATAGCTCTGACCAAATTTTCGAATCATTTGTGGTATTTGAATGCAGAGTTGGTGGGATTATCGTTTTTTGATCCCACCATTACAGACGATGAAAAGTTGTTAAAGGCTAACAAATTGCTCAGTAGCACAGATGAACCATCAGAACACGCTAGGGTTGTAAATCCAAAAGTTAGTAAAGAAAAATTAAAAGAGGTAGTTGATGGAGGATTGGTAAATTTACTTACCAAAGAAACGTTTACCTTCTTTGACCGATTTAATATAAAAACAGATTTCCTAAGACAACATCCAAACACCTGGCCTCAAAATAATGACTTCCAAGAAGGATTAAAAATTGTCAAAACATTAAAAGTAGTTAATGATATAGTTGAGCGTGGTGTAAAATTAATAACCGACTTTAACAACCTTCTTACAAAAGATGAAGAACAAAAGCAATATGTCCTGCAAGTTGTAAGTAAATGCCGAGCATTATATCCTGACGTTTCAAAAACTACTTTAACAAAAGCTCTAGAATAGATTAGATAACTATGTAAAATTATCAACTCATGTAGGTATTACGTCTGTATCTTTTCTGTGTCTGTTTTGTATGTATTATATACCTGATTTTAATATTTTAAAATAAAAAATGTCATTAGACTTATAAGTATTATTTGTTTTTTTATTATATATGTACTTAAAACTCAAAAATATACCCAAAAAAAAGCAAAATTTATCACTTAATAACAAAATATACGAAGTATGCTCCTAGTGGTACCAGGTCACGTTTTTGGGGCTAAAGGCTGTTGTAACTCGGTTTGACTTAAAATAACAACAATTATGTATAGAATATATATTTTGAAGAACAAAATTAGCTTTCTTTTAAGATATTAAGCGTGTTTTTATTATTTACCATTCTGGAGTTATGGCTCCATATGTCAGCTCTTTGACCAAAAATTTTAATTTTTTCAAACTTTGAGCGACGAGCGGCACGGGTTAACTTCGTTTAATCGAGCTCAAATTTCGGCTATCTCAATATCTGGAAAGGGGAATCGTTTTGTAGGGTCCAGACGAACAAAATTCCGACATTTTTTTCCCCATATATGAGATCCGGTCACTCTAGTATTCAGTGACAAAGGCCGGTATTATTTTTGCTTTAATTTTTGTTCTATTAATAAAAAAAAACCATATGTTGCGGAATTTATTGGAAAATATGAGCAATACAAGCTCGATAACCAAATGCAAATTACGTAAAGAAAATATATTAACGTCGTTAAATAAAACAAAATAAATAGCAAACAGCACATTTATTTCCCCAGATTATCGCCATTATAAAAATACAAATTGTAAACTGCCGGAGGAAAGCATTTTTAAAAATAAACTTTACAAACTATAAATTATCTGCAATAATATTTTACTGTCATTGAACCAACCGCATATGTACGTACATTTTTCCCAGTAATAATGGCAACTTTTTAATTTTAATTTAATATTCTCTTATCTAATTACAACGTCACTGCAGGACATTAGTTTGTTTCAATACTAAGTTTCGGCCTGATACACCCCGTGTATATATTACACGAAATGATTCAGCGTGTTTTCTCCCCTATCATAACTTTGTTATCGTTTTACATAAAGGTATGCCATTTAGTATATAAATTGACCTAAGTATTTTAATTTCCTGTGATATTTCCTTCCTATTAATTTTGACCAATCGCTATCAAGAATTGGTATGTCAAATATAAATTTTGGGTGGAAAAATTACTTAACAACTGTCAACTTAGCTGTCAGCAGTTCTTCCGGAAAAAAAAATCGAAAATATTTCATGCAAGTTTGACAAGTTGCCTTGTAAAAACAAACTTGATGGTTTCTATGCTGTGTTGCTATGTACCGTTACCAACAACAAAGATCACAAACGACGCTTACGAATTTATTTATTTTTCAACTGAAACTCAAAATGAATCGGTTTGGAAATATTTCCGAAAGTAAAATTAATGCGGTTGTTGAAAATAGTGTTCCACTAAATACTCAGAAAACTCACACGTCAATCTGGAAGCAATTTATGGAATTTTGCCAAGCAAAAAATTACCAATTACTCCAGACAACAACTACAGGCGAGCTAAATTTAATCCTTAAGGACTGGGCATGGAACATGCGTAAAGCTAATGGGGAAGACTACAAAGAACTGCGTGTAAAAGTAATGTGGAATATCGTTGTCAAAAACTGCAGGAAATTTTTTTTCAAGAATTTAATATCTGTTCGACCCATTCCACGACATTACCTTTAAGCCAGCTAAAGACGCTCGAAATGCGAAAAGGAGAAGTCTCCAGAAACATGAAGAAAAAAGAAAAACAAGTTCAGCTTTTTTTAAATATGGACGATTACTACAAGATGGTGTCCTTATGGGATTGCAGCGTAAATTTTACTTTATTGCAGCAGTTGAGCTTGCTTGGAGGGCGGAGAAGCGGCTCGTTGCTTAACAGAACATTTTAAAGAAGAAATTGATAATTATGGAATCAAAACAGGTGAGATATTGCTTTTAAATTTTGCAACAAAATCTGTAAATGTTTATTGTAACTTGGCAGAAAAAACGCTTATATCAAAACAAAATATGTGCGCATACTTTTTATCTTGGCGTAAAATCTTTTTTCGCATTTTTTTAATGTATTTTTTGCAATACCTTGTATAAATCACGTTTTGCCATTTTTTTAACATCCAAAATTTGCTAGCTGTACTATTTTTATAAAAAAATCAAAAAAAAATCAAAAACGATTTATAACCACTAAAATTCCTTTTGCTTTTCCAAAAAAAAATAAAAGTTACATACATCTACTTTAAAATCACACTACAAAATATATTTTGACATTTAAGTCAAATTATGTATCCCTTGTTTCAGGAAGGATCGAGTATAACACAGTCTTCAGCAAAACTGCACAAGGTGGTGCAAAAAATCTGTGCGATAGCAAGTGGCTTATTCCTAATTCAAAAAACCCTGAGTTTTGTCCGGTACGTTTGTACAAATCCCTGTTAAACAAACGAACGCCTAAAATAACAACAAATTTATTGTTTTTGACACCAAATTCAGCATGGCAATCCAATCGTAGCACTGGATGGTTTAAAAACATTCCTTTTGGAAGAAATGAACTGTCAAAATGGACAAAAGACCAGCCCAAAAAACAGGTGTTAACACGCCAGAAGTTAAAATATCTAACCATTCTATGCGATCAACTGCTGTTACTAATCTGGCAAAGGCCGGTGTAGGCGAGCAGCAACTCATTAAAATCACAGGGCATTCTAAAGCTGCGTCTATTCAATCATATCATATCTACAAATGGACAGTCAACATCATTCAAATATCATCACTGCCTTAAGAACCGTCAAAAATAATGTACCATCTACAAGCTTCGAAGCTCCCTTGAAAAGACAGAAAATAGACACTTCTTTGAGCCAACACAATCAATCGTTTGACACTCCTCACAGCAACATAGAGAATAGTGCTACTACAAACATAATTAAAAACAATTTAACCGATATGGCTAACAATACTCCTGTAACCTACAATGATTGTAATTTTTATATTAATTGTAATTTAAAATGAGTTTGAAGTAATTACCTTTCCTAGCTTGAAAGTTATATTGTTCTTATTGTTTTAATAAAAAAAAATGTATTAAAATAAAATGTTTATTTAACTCAGGAAATAATCTTACCAAATATCCTCGTCCATCTAATTTTTCCTGTGGAAAAATTGGAACACTCGTTTCTAAGTAATCTGTTTTAACAAAAAGCATTCGCGAAAGTGGAAAAATCCTCGTCTTCGACTCGGATTTTTAAAACCACTCTCGCTCATGCTATTTGTTAAAACAAATTACTTAGAAACTCGTTTTTTCGAACTTTTCCGAAAAAATTAAATGCACTAGGAATATTACCCCCAAAAAAATTTAGAAAGTTATGTCAAGTGGTTTTTGAGATATTCGATTTTGAAAATCGATCATTTTACTGCTGACTTATTGACTCATCAAAATTACAGGGGTACAATTGGTATGCAAGTAGGCTTTATGACACCAGTAAAAGAAAAATTTTAAAAACTGCACATTTTTACTGGAAACGCCCGAAAACGGGGGTGAGAATATCGTATATTTGTAAGTTTTCGATCTGATTAGAGCTGAAATTCTAAGGTCATAATGGTTTTACAATTAAATATGCAGGCAGGATTTTATTCCCTAAAAAGAAAATTGCTACACTTTATCCTAAACCAGGCGCGATTTAACACTTTAACTGCCATGTGTACCATATATGGAAATAGGCAATTTTAATTCTACGCCATGTGTACACACAAAATGGACACAGGTTTGTTAATCATCTAGATCCAGGCCCATAGACTTTGCTTACTCACGTCTGACATGTATTTATACGAGAATATCGTTGAGTCTGGCGTACTACATAAAATACAGTGTGTAATCAGAAACTTAAATAACACCCATTATCCAAACTCTTAGGTAGAACACGTGTCTAGCAGTGTTTAAAAGATTCCTAATCGGAAAACACTAACCCGCTATGAACCAGTACTGTCCACCTATCCCCGGGTTACCATCAGCCCCAACCCTCCCCGGTTGCTTTCAACTCGCAAAACCTGAGGGGCAATCGCGAGTGTACCATATAATATATTGTTTGTACATATTTATTATGAATTATGATGTAAATATAGCATATAGTAGATATTAGTAGGTTAAAAAGTATTTTCATATTTTCTCAATGAATAAAGCTATCTGAAAGGAAAGGAAGGGTCTGGCGTAGGACTATATTATATTTTTAGCAAAAAAGACATAATTCTTGTTTTATAAATTTTATTCATTTATTTTTAATAAAACTCAATGTTAAACTTTAAATAATAAAATTCGCGCTAAAAACGCTGTCTCTGTAAAGGCGACATATGTTTCGCGTGACGTCATATGCAAGTAAACAAGTTAACGAGTGCAACTACAGTGAATTTTTTTAATAATTTCTCAATTTATTGGCTAAAATGGTATATAAATGGTGTGTAGTGCCACAATGTACCAATACTTTTCTAAAAACACCACAAAAACTTTCTATCTTTGTCCCAACAAATCCTAAAAGGCGAAAAAAATGGTTACCATTGGCTCGAAGAGATCCAAACAGCTTTGTACCGCATTCAACTGTTTTTATGTGTGAAAATTACTTTAATGTAAATATACAAATATCCTGCTTTAAATACCTACCGATTTATATACAACAAAATATCGCCTTTAGATTATAAACACTTTAAGGTATAACCTTACTTTTGGATTAAAATGATTTTGTTTGTTCTCGAAGTTAAATACCTAACAAGTTAGTACTTTCTCTTTTTATACTTAACGTTTTTATTCATTCAATTCGTCTCCCATAAGAGATAGTACTCCTTATATTTCTACACTCCATAAACATAACCTACAATAAGTTTTTGAGAAATACTGAATAAAGAACACGTAAATAAATAATTTTTTAGAGGTACTTACACAGCTGTTTTTACATTTTTGAGTTCTGCAGCATGGTAGTCAGCGTTATTAAAAAAAACGCACAATCATAAATGCGTCTATCTAAGGTAGGTTTTGTTATCGGCTTGCACAAAATTTATGTGCATTTTGAGGTACGAAATGTATGTTTTTTATATAAAATGGTCAAAAAATAGTTATTTAGATAGTTAAAGATCAAAAATAACACCTGATAACACACAACACAAAGCTTGTGACATTTATTTACTTGCAAGTGACTTCATCAAAGTTGTAACCAATCACAGAGCGTTCCAGGCGCTGAATAAATTTCAAAAATATTTAAATTTTAATACGTATATTTTGCAATAAATATGCATATTTTACTTTATATTATAGAGAAATATGCTTCTTTATACTATTATCTGATAGGATGACCACAATTTAAAGCTTATTTTCAATGGTGGCAAATAACTTGTTGAAAAACTAACTTTAAGTTAAATTTTTAACTTAACTTAATTCTTTAAAGCGTTCTGAATACTGCATAATTTTTTAAAAATTTTTCAATTAATATTTAATACCCTAAAAAAATATTTAATGTAACATACTTGGATTTAAGCCGAGCGCGCAACCAAAAATGTCGCGCGGAGGCCCATTTTCAGCCTTAAATTAAAATTATAAATAATGAAGATAGAACTCCGGGATTTGTAACTTTTTTATCAGAAATTTCCTCCTCTTCAAGGATATTTTTTGCAATTTCCGCTATCTCTTATGGTTTTTAAGTTATAATCAAAAATCAATTTTTTTTTTTTTTTTGTTAATAATTGCAATTTTTATTGGCAGAAAAAATCCTCAAAACCCCTTTGCCAGATTTGCATTCCGCGTCGAATGAGCCATCGCTCATATTTTTCGAAGCCTTCTAACTATTTTTCGCAGGAAACAGACCTATCGACTAGACTAAACTATAAATTATCCGCAATAATATTGGGCCAACCGCATAACAGTTTTTCTCGTAACAATAGCAACTTTTTCATTTTAATTTGATATTCTCTTATCTGGTTGCAACGTCACTGTAGGACACGAGTTTGTTTCAAAATTAAAGGAGATGAAGGTTGTCGAATATAATGGAAGAATAAACACTAGAAAAAATAGATCAATAGCCATCAGTATTGAATACATCGCATCACGCAAAAGCTTTATTGTGAGCTTCGAAACCAATACAAAAGCACAGCCAAGAGATGTATAGTGTTTACTTCTACTTATTGCCTAAAGATACTCCTGATGGATATTGTTTTTTCTATTATATAGAAATAAGACGAGATTTTTAGTTTCATAGTAAATCAAAAATTATGTCTTTTATCAATAGACCAAAACAAGGTAAATACTGATAATAGTTTCCTTTTAGATACTAGTGTTAAATTCCTTGTGAGATTAAGCCGAATTTATACAAAAGCAAAGACAATTATATTTTTTACCATACACGTACAAAACAATGCTAAATTTTTGGTAATAGGTTTGGACGCTCGCATACTCGAGCGGGTGTTCATCAGAGAAAATACGTTCACACACTGCTATACAGAATTAGCAAGGGCTTAAGAGCCAATTTCAATGTAATAGAGTTAGATACATATGGTATGACCTCACATTAAAAAGAGAACGACAACAATTTCCTCTATTCCACTTTCAATACAACGACGGTCGACGGCGCGACGCCTACGATTCGTTGGGATATTATCGACAATGTTGTCATTTCGTAAAATATACTATTTATCATAAAAAATGGTACACCAAGAGGCACTAACTTATTTTATTGAAATTTAGCATAAATGTTTATTTAGTGCCTCTGTGTAATTGATAAAAATTTCAAGCAGAACAAAAAACGACTTGGGTATTTTTTGCGTCTTTTTTTTGGAATATACCATTTCTTATCAATTCATTTTGTATCAACAGTATTTATTATGGATTGTCAAATTTGTGTTAGTTGGTTTGGTTAAACATTTTAAAATGCCACCCGTACGATGGCGTACAAATTTTAGGCAACTAAGCCAGTTTGAAAGAGGCCGTATTGTGGGACTACGTGAAGCTGGACTTTCATTTCGGGAGATAAACCGTCGTGTAAATCGGGGTTTGCATATAAATGTTGTGTTGTCAAGCATGGTTTTGAGAACATCGAACACAAAGAATTCGGGGCTCTGGACGAAGGAGAAATACCATTCCACGCCAGGACCGGTACCTAAGAATTCTAGCCCTTAGAAATCGTTTCGAATCAACAAGGACCGTAGGTGATGAATGGCTTTGTGTAGCTGGAAGAGTGATTGCTATGTCATCTGTTTATCGAAGAATAAGGGCTTTTGGGCTACATTCTTACCGCCCCCACTTCGTGCTTCCATTGATACGTAAGCATAGAACAGACAGACTTGAATGGTGCCGCCAAAAAGCTAACTGGAACCAAAAATGACATTCGGTAATCTTCTCAGATGAATCTAGGTTCTGCCTTGGGATGCACGATGGTCGACAACGAGTTAGAAGGATGCGTGGAGAAAGACGAAATTTAGATTTTTCTGTTGAACGTCACGTAGCAAGAACGGTAGGAGTTATGGTGTGGGGTGCAATTAGTGTAGGTCGCAGGTCTCCACTAGTCTTTATAAATGGGTCTATGACTGGAGCTCGCTATATACAGGAAGTAGTAGAACCCGTAGTTGTGCCATATTTTCGGAATGTTCCCAATGGTCTTTTTCAACAAGATAATGCAGGTCCGCATATAGCCCGAGTGACGATGGATTTTTTTGAGGTTTTCGATATCAACCTTCTTCCATGGCCTCCCAGATCTCCCGACCTATCACCTATAGAACATGTCTGCGACATGATAGGCAGAAGGTTAAGCGGATTACCTAACCCTCCATGCACACTAGCTGAGTTAAGGCATCAAGTTCAAGTGGCTTGGGAAGCTACTTCTCAAGAGGACATAGACCATCTCATTTTTAGCATGCCAAGACGTCTCCATGACTGTATAAATTCCAGAGGCGGACCCACACATTATGAAGAAAAGTAAGGTTTTAAGGTTTGATTCAAGGCTAAAATGATTATAATTTGTAATATTACATTGGCTAAACATGTATGCATAATTTGAATAAAATAAATTTATTGCTTCTTGGTGTACCATTTTTTTATGATAAATAGTATATTTATTAGCAATTTTCGAAATGTTTTAAAAATGATACATTTTACAAAACTTTTCATTTCAAAAAAGTTATGTGTTAAGCAAAAAAAAATTAATTTGTAAAAAATATTAGTATTTTAGAATGGTTAAAGATACTTTATTATTTTAATAATAGGTATTTATTATTTTATCAAACAAGACAACAAAAATAATTTTATTTTTGCAAATGCTGCAAAAGAAAATTATACCAGCTGTGAGGAACGTAAATGTTAATTTCGAAGAAATTTGGTTTCAGCAGGATAGCTCTCCTGCTCATAACGCAATGCCAAGCATTGTTTTGGGACCTTAAAAGCTCTTAAAATCTGTAATAAAAAATCTAGGACCGTATTTAGAAAAACAAAGTTGATGATGGCAGCTCAAAGACGAAACGTCTGTGTGTAAATCTAATAACATTGTCTTATAAAACAGAAAAGGTACCAATAAGAATGTAAAATTTATTTTGTTATATCTAGTCAAATAAAGTCATAAAAAAATAAAAATGAAATCGCGAATATTCGGTTTTTCCCAAAAGAATTCGAAATTTTTAAACCTTAAAGGTAGCATTTTGTCGACCTCGCATCTCTTCAGGTTTTCAAGATCCCAATGATAAAGCTCGAATTTGGGACGCCCTGTACTAGTCCAATTATTAGAGCAAAAAAAGGTCTTTTTTGAATTTAATGTTAACAGATATCTGACTGCGCCATGACTTTCGGAATAGCCTGTAGATTACTAAAATCAAAAATCCAGCCCATTTTTTTCAGGTAATTTAAAAAAAAATTAAAAAAAGGCCATTTTTTAAATATAACAAAAAGTACTAACTATATTACTTTATTCATAAAAGACCATTTGAAGAGAATTCAAAAACCTACAAAATGGTTTTTAAAAAATCCCGATCCGACCATTTTTCATCGAGAAAAGCCGGAAAAACGCTTGAAACAGACCTTTTTTTCAAAAATTAATATCTTCGTTAATTTTTAATATTAGGAGCTGATTTTTTGGGAAATAATAGTCAATAACATATACTTTGAGCCAAAAGATGAAAACTGTCTCAATAATAGTTTTTATTTAATCGCACTATAAACAAATTAGGCCCTTATCTTGCAAGTGCCGTGAATATTAGGCAAATGGTCCGATTTGAATTTTTAAAACGGCTTTTAAAAGTTAAGATTAAAAGCTAAAACTTGAATATCTCACATTTTCATATAAGTTTGGAGAACATTGTTAAAAATGCTTGTGAACCTAGCTCGTCAAGCGAAAATTCGCGACCGAGACGTGGGGACACCGTGGAGGGGGCACCCAGCAGCGAATAGGCATGAGCTAAATAGCGATATTTGCATAACGCCGTTATCGGCGATCGCGATTTTTATATAACGGCGATTTAAA
>JAHBCN010002796.1:0-85013 GCA_019359885.1 Listronotus oregonensis | reverse complement strand
CCAATTTCGAAAAATCGGCCTACTTTTTATTTATTTTATAAAATTTTTTTTTAAAAATTTATAATTTTTAAATTGTTAAATCAATTTTATAAAAGGAAGTGTCAATAAAGCGTCACTATCAACGCCTACTAGTACAATAATGAGTTGTTAATTTGAAATTAGTTAATTAATATTAAAATAATTTTTTCACAAGTTAATAAAATATTTTTTTTAAAAATTGATATAAGAAACTATCTTTTACTTTTAAACAACTTTTCCTATAACTTAGTTCCATATCTTCCAAATAAATGCACTTTCTCTTGAACCATTTAAATTTTTTAATTTTCTGAGTACCGCGTATAAAATTTTTAAATTTTTTATCCCAACTTATTTTTAAAAAAGTAGCCAATTTTTTTTAAAGTAGTTTTTTTTGAAAAATTAAAAATAAAGAAGTTTTTTACTATTCAACACCTTTTCCGTGGACGTATGTGTTAAAAAAAAGGGTTAGAAAAAAAACTTTTTATTTTTAATTTTATCGAAAAAGTTACTTAAATAAAAAAAATTTGCTACTTCTTAGAGTAGATTAAAAAACATTTAACATTTTTATAGGTGTTCGTTTGAAAATTAAATGGTACAAAGTACATTTATTTCAAAGATATGAAATAATTTGAAAAAGTTGTTCAAACGTAAACGTAGACTTAATACCATTTTTCAAAAAACGGCCCACTTTTATTTATTTGTAATTAAAATTTCATTATAAATTAACTAATTTAAAATTTTTGTACTAGTAGGCGTGATAGTGACAAGCTTTATTGACACTTGTCTTTTATAATTCATTAACCGCAGTATCGTCAGCTTTAAATGCTTACTTAACAGCAAAAATTTGATTATAAATTGATATTAAAATAAATTTAATCACAAATAAATAAAATTAGGGGATTTTTTCAAAAATTGGTATGAGCTACCTTTTAATTTTGAACAACTTTTCCTAGTAACTTATTTCCATATCTTATCAAATAAATGCACTTTACTCTTGTACCATTTTAAGTTTTTTCAATTTTTGAAACCGTATAAAATATTTAAATTTTCTATCCAATCTTCCTTAGGCAGCAAAATTTTTATCAAGAGTAGCTTTTTTTGATAAAACAAAAAAAAAAAGTTTTTTCTCTTCAACACCTTTTCCGTGGACATACTGTTTTTTTTATATATATATATATATATATATATATATATATATATATATATATATATATATATATATATATATATATATATATATATATATATATATATATATATATATATATATATATATATATATATATATATATATATTACCCAATTTTTTAATCTGCTAATTAGGCCACAACGGTAAATCAGGAATCTATCTATTGTATATGACGGGAATTTTAATTTTAGTGGCTATTTACAAATATAATAATATATCTGTAAAAAAATACGCAACACTGCGTAGTTTTTTACAGAATTTTAAATTACCACATGCAATGATTAAAAGCCCTATCGTATAAAAAAATAGGCATATTTTTGATCGTCAATTAATTAGCGTCGTAGTTGTAGCGGTTACATATTTGCATCCACCCTGAGGATAATCTCTAATAAGTTTAAAATGACACATCACAGCCCATATACAGGGTTATTTACCCAACCCGTTCATTAAAAGTTTTTTGGTTCGTAATTTAGAATTGGTTTTCAAATTTGAGATTAAGGGAAGTTGCAGGTGTGCTTTTTTTAATTATTTTAAACTTCCCGTGACTTTCGGTTTAACTGGAAGTTGCTGTCAACTTGCTTGTTTTAAATGGTACACCCTGTATATTATCTTTGTATTTTTGGATTATACGTGCAATTCTAAACACATTTTATAAAAATGTCCTATACCTATGTCTAACCGTGTTCGAGATACCTACTTGACCTTGAATGAAAAACATGTCGTGTAACCACTTTTGCAATTGCATATTTTTGTAGTTTTTGAAGATTTGATCCTCATGTTTAAAAGGACATTAAAAAGGATTTGGGGTTTACTCTTGTGTCATTCTTGTTGTCTACTTTTATAGAGGATGTCCAAAATTCTGCGGTAGACATTCACATTTTCAAAGTCGCATAAGTCGTTTTTCTTAAACCCTGTAGTTCTATAAAGTCCAAGACCTAATTATCTATTAAAGTGTATTAGGGTTACCTATACCTTATTTTACGAAATAATAAGGTATTTCATAAAACTGTCGTATTTATTCGGCTTAACCTTAAATAAGGATAGGTATTTTTACAACAAACAAGGTTTATGACAAGTAAAGAAAAGGTATAGGTATAGGAAAAAAAATAAAAAACTTAATGAATGCAATTTTCCACTTGTTACTTATTAAATAAATATGTAAACTTTAGAGAGGTGAAGGAGCCAACCTCTACAGAAACTTTTTATTTTTGTTATTGTTAAAGTAAAAAGATGTACATATGTCAAGAATTATCTCTAATGTAATTGTTTTCAACTTTAACGTTATTCACGCATACCTAATTTCATAATTAATTTTATTTTTATTTATATTCTATCATAATTTTCCTTAAATTACTTTAATAGTTGTTATCTGAATGACAAGGTTCTACATATTTTTAATGTTTGTTTTGTGGACTTTTGGTTACCTATACTATAATCGTTGATTATTAGAAAATCATGCATTAATAAGAAATTTTAATAAATGATGTTGTATATGTTACAGAAAAAAAAGATTCTCCAGTAAAAGTTAACTTGGCCTAAGTAAATTCGACTTTTATTTGTCTTTTTAGTAAACAACGATTAAAAGCAAAAGGTGATGGATCTTAATTAACTTTTACTAGTCAGAGTTGACTATACCTAAGGAAATTTTGGAATTTGTCTAAGTTATCCCTACCTACGTAGAAGTTATTAACAATATTTTAATAATTTTCAATATGGTAGCAACATCTCGGAATCAACTTTTACTAAACCACAGCAGGTATAGTTAACTCTTCCTAGGTAAAGTTGATCTGCTTATTTTTAATCAATTTTTACTGGTACTTTTAGTAAGAGTTTACTCTTTCTAGGCAGAGTCAACTTTACCTAACAATCTACTTTTCCTGTAACATATACATTAATAATACTCATAAATGATCACCGCAAAAATGCATTTTGCACTTTATTTATTTTAATTTTTAAAACACAAATCGATTTTGCATCACGCGCCTTCTTATGCAATAAAGCAGGGCGCACAAGTTCTAGGGAAATTAACCGACTAAAAAAGTATGTTTTAAAGCTAATAATGGAAAGAAATATTTTTTTATGTAATATTAAAGCCTATGAAGACATTTCTCTGCCGATTTTACCTGCTGCCAAAGAATCCGTCTAAATTATACCTCAATGGCCGATTAATCTTAAAAAAGGAGAGATTTGACCCAAACAGGTCCCTAAATAGTATTAAAGTAAATTCGACATGATATTAGAACAAATTTTTCTTGAATTTAAACTTAAAATAATAATATAATTACCAACACAATACCATTATTATTTATGGTTAAATAAAGAAATTTATATTTATGGACACCACCTTATTTGCAAACTAAACAAAAAAATAAAAAACCTTTAATGAATGCAATTTTCCACTTGTTACTTATTAAATAAATATGTAAACTTTAGAGAGGTGTTAAAATTATAAATTAAAATTAACATGGTAAAATACATTGCTTGTGCTGTTATTGCGGATAAAGTTTTAAAAAATTATAACTTTTATATACTGAATTAGTAAAAAGTAATGCCACTTTTACGGAATTAAACAGTGATGTTAAATGGAATGTTCTTAATATTTTTATTGCATTTTATTGGACGTGCCTAATTTATTAGAAACTCAAATTTTCAAAATTCTGTCTCTATTACTTGCTAAGATATCACAACATCGCGTTTTCAGTAAAAAGTACAGAAACGCTTAAATTATTTTAAAACCGCTAAAGTTACGTAAAAAAAATTGGTAACTGGAAGTTTTTGGAAATGCGAAATTAAACAGTAATATCGGGCAGATTATCCAGTTTTGAGCTACACACGCGTAATCATTTTGTTATCTTAAATGAAATGTCCAATCTATTTTTATCGCAATAAATTGGGCGGGTCAAATTTGATCAGATCCCAAATATTCGCAATTCTGTTTTTACTAATTCTAAGATATATAAACATTACATTGTCAGTAAAAGAGTAATTTTGCTAAGGATCAGTTTATAAAATTGGGTAATTTTTGGGCATGCGCAGTTAAAAAATAATATCAACACCGTTGCCAGATTTCCAAGTTTTGCACTACACATTACATGGTTGGCTCCATTTATTTTTACTAATATATAAGGTTATTTTTTTATTTAAAGTTCATTAAAATACATTAATGTTATGATAGGTAAAAAATTTAAGCTAATAAATTTAGCACTCCTAAAACTTTATTTTGTTTAAATTAAATGTTTTTAGGAATAATTGAATAGAAAATAGTACGTGCTAGCCTTTTTTTATTTTTGGTTTAATTAGGGGAACTTTTATTTTTTAGAAAGATTTTAAAAAAGTCGCTAAATACTAAAATAAAAGATAAACATCTGAATTTTAAATTTATAGCTGTGTTCATAACAACTTTGCCAGGGCCAATCTAACAAAATTATATGAAAACAATTTAAACGCGTTCATTAAATACTAATCGAAATGTCACCAAATTTTTCATGTAAAATTTTATTGTCACTCGTGTTAAGTAAAAAGGTCTAGAACATTGAAGCTTTTTATATAAAATATTGGATGGTCTCCATTGGCAACTTAATACATTTTTTAACCAAAATTTAGCACTTTTCTGAATCTGTTTCGACAGATAGTAGCAAAATAAATAGTTGTCCATATTTTAAACATATCTTGACAGAGGCTAAACAACTTTTGGAACTATAAATTCTACCACAAACACCTGTACCTTAAATCTAATAGGTACTTAAGTGCTTCAGTGGACAAAGCATTACAGGCTAGTTATTTATTCTAAGCAATACTTTGTCAAGCAAGTTTAACAGGCATAGAGTAATATATAACTTGTATTAGTAAAGCAGTCTCTATTTTTTTTCACATTTTGTCTATTTAACAAATGTTCCAGACTTTTATAAGAGGTTGCATATCTCGATTTTTGATATTAATGATCTACCTCTAAATAAAAACTTATTCTCCTATTAATTTGAGTAGTTACAGTGCCTACATAATAGCTTATTATCTTTTGTTTCTTTTTTTAAATATTCTGCAATGTTGTTTTATAGATAAATCCTTTTTGGTAATATATATATATATATATATATATATATATATATATATATATATATATATATATATATATATATATATATATATATATATATATATATATATATATATATATATATATATATATATATATATATATATATATATATATATATATATATTTAGATAAATTTACTCCTATATCTGTTCTGTTTCTTAACACGATATTAACTATTATTTAATATATAAATTATTGTTAATTATATAATAAACAAGAGAGTTTATTTATAACTAGTATATTGTTATGGACTTCAAAAAAAATGTGCGTTAGTTAATAATCGTTGGCGGTTAAAATTATTTATTTTAGTTTTTTTTTTAATAAATTATCTCAGTTTTCTCTCATTCCGACTAATATTGGAAAGGGTCCAGAAAACGCTAAAATTATCTATTCTGCACTTTTTTTGCATTCTGTATTAAAATAATTTTTCCAGCTAATTCCAGACTTTTTGACCCTTTTTCGGGCTACTATAAAAGGCGACAAAACTCTTGGCAAAGTTTAGTTTAAAATTAAAAGCTGTACTGTTCATCTGAAGACAGTTACCAACGTAATCATAGTTACGTTAGTTACGTACTAATCCAATGGGCTGTTCATAAAATATAAAACATAACATAAATAACAAAATAGGATTACAACTAATTAGATTAATAAAAATGATATCTAAAGCTAAACTCCCATATTAATACATTTTGGTTGTACTATAATATCTTAAAAAAGAAACATATTCACAATTCTTCAAGTTATAAATATCGATTATCAACATAGTTGCTGTTTAAAGTTATAGTTTATAGGTACTACAAAGTTTAATGTTCCATAAAATGCAATATTTGCTTCTATAAACACGAAAAGTCTTACTTCACTAAAAATCGAAGATGAATTCATAAAGAAAAATAGCAAAATGTAACTGTCTCCGTCCAATGCTTTAATCTTGGTAAATTCTTAATATGGAAAAAGAGGCAACTATAATAGTAAATCCATTTAGGAACATTTTTTTGACATATTTTTACCATCTAGCATATAGAACATGTTCTAAATACATAGTGCGGCGGCATAATTTCCTTTGTTCAAACCTTAATAAAATACATTGTATGAATCAGAAAGTTTTAATTTGGTTTTTACAATGTTGGTACATACCTAAAGTATTGTTTAACATAGATTTAAAGAGCAAATCACGTAGGTGACGTCACAGTTTATACCGTACGGTATAAACTGTGGTGACGTCCTCCATTCTCGATACATTGAGTAAACCGATTTCTGGCGCTTCTCATGACTCTTTCAAGCATAGCAGGCGTTATGTTAGCAATTTCTTCCTGGATGTTGTTCTTTAAATCTTGACGGGTCCTTGAACCGTTCACATAAACACGGGATTCCAAAAAACCCCATAAAAAAATCATAAGCGGATAAATCGGGAGATCGTGCCGGCCATTGCAAATCGCCCCTGATCAAAAAAGAAATTATGCTGCCGCGCCAAAAATCGGTTTACTTAATGTATCGACAATGGGGGACGTCGCATACGTGATTTGCTCTTCAAAGCTATGTAAAACAAAACTTAAGGTATGTACCAACATTGTAAAAACCAAATTAAAACTTTCTTATTTATAAAATGCGTTTTATTAAGTTTTGAAAAAAATTATGTTGCCGTACCCTGTATATTTGGGAGAGTAAAATAGTAGGAGTGACTATACAACTATAAAACAAATATTGCTTACCTGCCCTTATAGATATGACCACTTTACTGACATCCGCTTGACAAAAGTCGTCGAGGATTCACAACCTGCTTTTTTATCATCGTGAACGGTTACTTTTTGTTTTTAGGGAACAGGTTGGTTGCCTGATGGTTAAAAGAAGGAATTCACTCTCAAAAATGCTGCGGTCTGAACCAGTACCTAATCGGTTAAGTTTCCGTGATCGCGTTTTAAAAATAGGTTGTGGTTACTAAACAAAAACGTTTTGTGTTTATAAACTTTGTGGTTATTGAAAAACAATCTGTTATTTATCAAAGAACGTTAAATGTGGGTAAAGTTAGTCAGTTTTGTATTTGATAGGGAAAGTAAATGTAAGTTTAAACCAAGCCATCATGTTAACATAAACATAACCCTTTCAAGGTTAAAAAAAGTTGATCAACCAAACTAAGTGGTAGTATCTCTTACTAAATATCTGTTTGTCATAAAAAACGCTGTTTTAAATGATACCTTTAACAAAGGCTTAGAATAGCAAATGGTTTTTACAAATTATTTATAACACAACGAGTTTCTGTGTGTGATTCTGATTCTATATTAATTGTATGACATTCTAAACCGTGTTAATGTTAACAATTTGTAAGTTGAAACGGTTTAGAATGTTTACAAAATTTCAGTTTTGTCGGTTTTTTGAATAGCAATGACCAATTTACTATTTTTAAGAAATTGCTTAAAGGTGCAATCCATTTAAATTTAAAGAACTGATATGATTTTAAATACGGTTTTTACCAACTATTTATAACACAACGGGTAACTTTTTTCTGCTTTTAAACAGACCTTACTAAGGTTGTTGATAAGGAAAATAAGGATTTTTTTTTCTTTTTTTGTCGTTTGCAACGTTGTTTAAGTACCAAAATAATATACAGATATTGCATTTTATGGCACCTTTAGGATAAGGCAGCAGTGTTATTACGGATGTTATACAAATAACTGCAACCTCTGAACTACCCCCAATAAAGTATGGGTGGTATTAGTCAGACGGAATCTATAGTTTAACATGGATTTCGAACCACATTGCGGCCACCCATCCAGTTACCTACGGTGCCCAGCCTAAATTCGGTGATCTCACCAGATGCGGTGTTCAAAGCGACCAAGGCCGAATTATTCTATGTCCTTTTTTTAGATTTTATTGACCTAAAAAGTAAAAATAATAAAATATTATTATAGCCAGTTAGACGAACAAAAATTCTATCTAGACCCAAACCCCTATTTAAGTACATTTTAGATGTACTTTAATATCCTAAAGAAAAATCATATTTCAGAACCATAATTTTTTAAGTTATAAATATCGATTAACAAGTTAGTTTCTGTTTAAAATTATGGTTTATAGGCACTAGAAAGTTTAGTGTTCCATAAAATGCAAAATTTGCTTCTATAATCTTGCTTTACTAAAAATCGGAGATGAATTCAAAAAGGAAGATGACAAAATGTAACTTGCCTCCATCCAGTGCTTTGACCTTGCTGAATTCTGAATATTATAAATTTTAAAAAATTTATTTTAATATAATATAATATAATATAATATAATATAATATAATATAATATAATATAATATAATATAATATAATATAATATAATATAATATAATATAATATAATATAATATAATATAATATAATATAATATAATATAATATAATATTAGCTAGCTTAGCTAGCTGATATTATAGCTATCTAAAAATATATATTTTCTTATTAAAGTGTAAAAGATATAAGAGCTTAGCATTGATTGATCTCTATAATAATTATAAATAAATAAATGGTTAAACTATGGTAACGATTTCGTCTTCGTGAAACAGTCCACGAAGCTTAAGTACTAAAGTACTGTCGCTGATTTAAGTATAAACACGGGACTTAAAGACTTTGCTTGTTTCTTGGCTTCTGTCTTTTAGGAAAGAATTTGCCAGCTCTTTCCTTTCTAGACACACGTTGTGAGCAACGTAAGCTTTCCCAGGCTTTATCAGTGGAACTTCTGGTTAATCGGGCTCTGTAACCCCCAGAAATTCCGAACTTTTCTTAAATTTAAACTTTTCAAATCTTTTTTTTATCGATGCAAGGCACAATTAATGGTAGTCCGACCAAGGACTGCTACTGGTATTGCGTACAACCAGCTTGCTGTCTGTCTGGTGTCTCACGTGCGCGCGAAACCAATCCTCCGCCATTAGGAAGACAACCATGTGCACGACACCAAAAAAAAACGACAGAAAATCTAGACCTCAACCGTTCACAGCGGAAGGATCCCATCAGCTGGTCGTGAGTCTCTCTTTGATCCCCGAGGGTAAAAACAGTTGATAAGGCTCCTCCAACCGCCTTCCGGGAAAAAACTATGTGTTTTTTTCTATCGCGTGCACTTCACTGGTCGGAGGTCAAACAGAAACTTGCTTAAAGACTTAAAAAAAAGACTAATCTAAATGGGGTTATGTACCGAATAAAAGAAAGGCACCAAAGTTTGAGCGATTGTAAGCGTTTAATTAGATGGTTAGTTTGACGTAGATCAGCAAACTTTTTTTTTAGATGGAGCAGATATTTAACTCTCACAAATAAAGGAGATAATCAAGTCTTCTCCACATAAAGCGGATTAAACTTAAAATTAGCCGCGTTTATGTGGCCATTTATATTGATTTTACTAGAACATTATTTCTGTTGGTCTATGGCTATTATTAAACAAATTCTAAAAAAATATAAATGTTACATTCATATGTGCTTGTTGGTTTCTGTTCACAATATAAACTAAAAGTCAATTTGCCATCATGTTGATAAGGATTAACATTTGTTTATCAATTTATTTTGGAAAACAAAGTTACTCTCTTGGTTTCTCGGTAAAATTTTAATAAAGTGGATGTCTATATTATATTTAGCATAAATAGCGTAATGCATAATTTTTATATCTTAGTTTCATTGAACCTATTACTATTAATACAAAATAATTTTGTGTTTCGCATATTTTATAGTTAGTTTGTCTATATTTTTTTAAATAAAATACCAAAAATTTGGCATTTAAATTTGGGTAATATTCGACAAATGCAGTTATTACTAGAAACCTCTAAAAAATATAGGTTGGGTGCTATTTTGAAAGGAATCATTAAATGCTCTATAATAGTGTGTAATTCAATATTTATATTAAATCTAAAATAAATTGTGGGTTTCCTATTGTGCTTTATTATATTTATAAAGTTTTCAACGATAAATAATATTAATTAACTAAAAGTGCAACTTTGTCATAATTTAACCTTTGCTTAATTTGGTACTATTTATAAGTAGTAATGATGCTAACTCATAACATTCTTGTAGGCTTATTGTTATTGTTTTTGTGATAAGTTGGATAAAGAAACACAGAATTGTAATGAGTAAAGACATGTATAATATGCAGAAAATTTAACTTCAGTATATAATAACTAACAAATTATTGAAATGAATCCAACTAACATTTTATACATTTTAAATAATCACATAACTTATAACAAACATAATGACTTATGAAATACTAATGAGATTTATGTAATTGAGATTTTCCACTGACAACAGTTTGTAGTTGTGGACTAATTTTACTTGTACCAATTATTAAAAGAGATTTAAGATGCTCATCAGTTAATTTCGATCTGTAAACATTTTTTGTGTACTTCATTTTGGAGAAGGTTTTTCACACAAATAAGTAGTACCAAAAACAGAAAACAGACCACGAGCAAATTTATGCAAATTATCAAATTGTGTCAGTGGAAGACTCTTATAAAATTCCAAAAAAGATGAGTTTTGATATTTGTTCTTAATTATATCACTGCATTGTAGATCAATCATTTCTTTGGCCCAGGGTTCCAATGTCAGTATCAAAAGGATTCTGAAAAATCTTAATTTGATTCGCAATGGCATCAAAGTCCGAGAAACGAGCATCAAAATTTATCTTCAAAGCACTCAAAGTTTCGATTGCAAAATCGATAGGAAACTCAGTCTCAGTAGTGTTGAATATTTCACATGTTTTAAAATGTGAAAAACATTTATTCAGGGATTGAAACAGTCTCAATTTCTTCCGGAATGATTTGATATTAGTGTATAAATCAGGAAGATGCTGGTTTTCTCCTTGCAATCCCAAACAGTTCGTTCGTTTTGTCAAATCAACATAGATTGCTAACTTCCACAGCCATGCGTTGTTTTGTTTCAGTAAGAGGGCGATGCTTTTCATTCAAAAAAAAATTTCGATCACTGCTCGAAGTTCAAAAGCGCTGAAGGACTTTCCCACAAAACCGCGTAGGCAGTATGATAAGGTAAGTCAGTTTCTCCAATCTCTTCAATAAATTGTAGGAATTGTCGGTGATTCAGCCCAAAAGATTTTGATAAAATTAACAGTTGATATGACTGGTTTCAGAACGTCAGACATATCCAAACATTTTCCGCAAAAGACTGTTGATGAATGATAAATGTAAGACTAATGGTTTTGAACCACCGTCATTTTCAAGCCTTTGACACAAGAGCGACCACTCCTTTATCTTTCCCACCATGTTTTTGCCCCACCAGTTGTAATACATTTCAAGTTTTTCCATCGAAGGTTCTTTTGATTAATGGCCATTTCAACTCCTTTAAAATATCTGTACCAGTAGTGGCCATGAATACTATACATATCAAGAAGTTCTTTGTGCACTTCTAGCTTTTATTCTCCTGAATAAAATCAACACCTGAGCAGTATTTTGACAATCCGTTGACTCATCCAAGGCCAAAGAAAACCACCAAAATGTCCATTTTTGTCGAACGGTTAAAATATTTTCAGGATGTTTTCACCTTCGAGCCACAGTGGTTGCTGACATACTGACAGTTTTTAATAAATTTACGTTTTCAGGGCACATTTCTTCGGTCTGCAATTATGCATTCTTTGATCATTTCTCCATCGGTGAATGGTTTTCCACGTTTTGAATTTCAAGAGCCACACGAAAGCTGGCACGAGTTGCAGCCTCTTGTTCAGTTTTGAGTTTTGTAAATGAAGATTGCTGCGATTTCAATCCGCGCTGCATAGCTTCGAATTTTTCTGTCCGCAAACTTCCTTATATTTTGAGTAATTTTGAAAATATTTTTGTTTCAAATAAGTTTAATGTTATATTTTTTGAGAACGGCTAGCTTTCATTGAAATCAAACATAGCGCCTTGTTACTGGACTCAATTACGAAATACGAATTTCCACTGATCTTTGAATTTTCTGCATTCACTATCAATTCTTGCTTTTTTCCATACTACTAATTCACACACAAAAGCAAAATTCAAATCAAAATACTGTTATAAAGATGTCTTAAACTTAAACACCAAAAAGTTTTAAGGAAGTATGCAAATTTTATTTAACAACAGTGTTAGGAACGACTTGTGGGCGCCACTAGCCTTCTTATATATTCCAATTACTGCCATCTAGAAGGAGTGGAAACACCAAAATTTTCGAACCAACGAGATTATTCTGAGTGCTATTAGCGCCATCTGTTAGCGATAGAAGGTACTACCTATGTCCGCTTGTGTCCACCAGATGTCTGTTCAGTTACCCTCATGGCTCGTACTCTAGACAATTTGAAATTCAATAATGACAGGAAAATTAAAATATGCAGGTTGCCGTTTTGCGGACTTTAGTCCGATTTGCAGCCTTTTTTTAAACGTTGTCCGGACTTTTTTCATCAGTGGACTATTTCACTTCTTACCACCGGCAACAATGATAATATGGTTTTGGCCCTCGGAACTTACTGGAGTAATCAGTATGGCCCTAAGGCTGGAAAGTTTGAGACCCTTGATCTATAGTTACGATAAAACAAGAGTATTCTGCAAAACTTCTTTTCTCGTATTAAACCTAACTTTCTTGATTCTACAAAAAATAAAATCCTATTTCAACAATTGGGTAAAAATACAAAGTACTAGAAACACAGGTTTATCATTATGCTACATATTTTTGTCGTAATTATCACATCAAATCTACCACTTATTTATAATATTTACCACATTCATTAAAATAAACATCCTATATGTTATACAGACACAAAATAATGGGTCATAATGAGGATGTGTCATTGGTCTTTGTTTTGCGGTCCCGTATAAAATAAATTCTGTCTCGCCAAGTTTAGTCGTCTTGGCTCCATTTCAACAAACTAACAATGTGTTGGATATTTTTATAGTAATGATTACAATTGTGGATAGACAATTGTTTAAGGTTAAAAAATAAAAAAAAATGGATCATCAAATTATTTTAGTTTAATCAATATTTCACACTAATAAAAAATTAGATTAAGCGTAACCACTTTTTACTAAAACAAAATCAATTTTATATCATTTTAAAGAGTAACCCCATTTAAGTCGTGGTCACTTATGCTAACTCATTTATTATTTAAAATACAAAGTTACTTTTTTATTAGGTTTAAAGGTATTTTGAAGGGTGTTTTTGCTGTATTAAAAGTATGACCTTGGGTAAAAAAGATATCCTTTATCCTAATTATTATTTATTGAATGACCTGACTTACTGATTCATTTTACTTATTACCAGGGTATTGTTCTGCGAACTAAGTCATTTTATTGTAGCAATTATAGCATTTGTTGTCTTTTTTATATAAGTAACCTTAATTATATTGTAACTACTATATATCTAGGTCAGAAATAAGATTCCCTGATTTTATTAACAAAATTATTCTGTGACGAGGTCCATTTCCATTTAATTGGCTTTGGTAATAATAATATAGAATCTGGGACCGGGGACCCTCAAGTATATAGTTAAGAAACCTCTTTATCCATACCTAATTAGATTTTAGTGCGTTTTTTGGGCCGGGTTGTGATCGGGTCATATTTTTTTAAAAACGATGAAGGTAAAAATGTTACAGAGTTACCGTACGATGCTTACAGATGGCCAATATTGGATAAGATATACTTAGGTAATTTTTATTTTTAACAAGCCACACAAAAGAAAAAAACAATAACAGTATTGCAACAGCAATTTCCTGGACTTTTTATTTCGCGAAGGGAGACAGCAATTGGCCGCCCAGGTAATTTGATTTAGCACCACCAGACTTTCTTTTAGGTTTACGCCAATAATAGCCCAATAATTAAAGTTCTTAAAAATAATATTTGGGGTTTTATTTGGGAAGTAGGACAACAAATATGCGGCTTTGTAATGCAGAACTTTTTACAAAGAATGGACATTTGTTACCGTAGCAGTGGCGGAACTTTAAAAACTATATTTAAGTTTTTAGTTAGATATGTGATCCCTTAATTTTATTATGCTACAGAACTCAGAATACAATTGACAAATTAAAACAATTTTTTTGTAAATTGTTTTTTTTTTTCTAATAAAAAAAATTTTAAATTTTTAAATCACTTGGGTTTATATGGGACTTAAATTTATTCTTTTAAAAAATAAATTAAATCGAACAATTGGAATATTTTAAACAAATCCTGTTTAATTCGCCCAAATTCTTTTTCAACACAATTCATTTTTTAAAAATGCATATGTTGCATTATTGCAATTTAATTACCAACAAGTATTATAATTTTTATTTAAAACCTTTTGCAAATTAAAACCTCGTTAATTTTTATTGTCCTTTTTCATAAAAATTCGTTGTTTTCACAAATAACTAAATTTTTTAAAAATAAATACATAGTATGCAAAAATAATAATGGCGAAATTTATGTTTTAAAATAATGTGGTAATATAATATTTGGAATTTAATACTTCAGATATGTCAGGGTTAAAAATAAATTAGTTTTAAAATATGTCCAAGGCTTTTTTTTAAATAAAGGAGTAAAAAATTTTTATTTAATTTTTTAATTTTTTTAAAAAAATTTTTTAAAACCTGCTTATGTAACTCAAATTCAAGAACAATTGTTTCAACCGGCCTTTAAAATTTATGTTATAAATTAACTGCACATCATTATTAAGAAAATTTTTTTTTAAGAGCTTAAATTTAGCATCCCTTGTAAAGTCTTTTTTTACTGCTATAGTGGCGCCCAATTGGGAGCACAACATTTTTTAGCATATAGCGTAAATATCTGGTATCCAGTTTTTCCTAAAAGTTTAACCAAAACATATTTATTTAATTAAAAAATAATTAAAATTTAATTAATTAATAGTGAATCGTCAGAATATGTATAGTTAATAAGTTAATATTTCCCAAAGTGTAAATTTAAAAATTTTAATATATAGATATAACATGAATTCATCATAAACATGAAATGTAAATTAGCTTTATAAGCAACCCCAAAAACTTATTATTAGAAGTATTGGTAGTGCCAACCGGTTTTAAAATATTTTTATGTTAAACATTAAATGCATTTCATCCAATTAAATTTAAAAAACTTTTGTAATGGACTTAGCAAGGCATCCTTTCTTAACTATTTTAACTTATAGTGGCCCAATCGAGCACACACTTTTACCACATAACGTTAAGCCAGAATCCAGTTTATACCGTCAGATGGCAATACAATTTAAATTTCCTTATAATTTTGGCTTTAAAAATTTTCCCTAATAACTTAGATTGGAGGTAATATGTATATGATAAAACTAACCGTGCATCATATCGCAATATGTTGAAAAATATTATTATTATTATTAAAAAGAGGAAAGGCTCAAAATCAAGAAATTGTAAATTTGTTTACTAAAAGTCTATATAAGTTTTAAGAAACTTGTTGAATGACCCTGGTATTTCGAGAGTATAAAAAGCTATCTTTTTTATTTCAGATCCCCCTGGACTAACTAAAGTTTCAATCTTAGTGGAGAAGGCAATTAGTTTATAGAATATTAGGTTAATCACCCTACAACTGGTAACTTTTCCACATCGTTTCAAACTACGTTGTGCACCGTCGATGGTTATTGGATTTTTTGTTAAAAATTAAATTAAATTTTATCAACTCAAAGACTTCCTGAATAAGGCGGGGCAATAATCCTGTACACTATCATTAGGCGTGTCAAAATGCTAAGAGGGGAAAAGAGGGAAATGGTGTGCGCGCTAAAATCAGCGGAAGTGGACGATATCCAGCGGTTTACTATCAAGTTGTAGTTGCATAAGGTTTCGTGGACTGCATTACTTTATTATGACGTTACTAGCGGTGGATTTGAAAGATAGATTTGGATAGGTGCGTTCTGGTACTAACTAGTGTTGACGTCTTAGTGGAGATAAGGTAATTAGTTTATAGAAGATAGTGTTTTAGGTTTATTGTTATCTGTAACTCGGCTAACTTTCCTAATGTTGTTGTAAAAACCAAGTACAAGTGCTGCATGCGTCGCTAGGATTATGTGGATTTTTTTGTTAAATAAAATAAATTTAATTTTATACAAGCTGCAAAACTGGAGTTAAACAGTTTATATATTCCCTGCACTATAAACACTGCACCCACGGCGTTTACTCAGTACTTTGGTTTATATCATCCTTGGTGGACAAGATAAAAAAGCAATACCAAATTAAATTTTCAGAAAAAAACGGGATGGTGATATAAGTATATACATAAATGTATCAACTTTATTTATATATTTGTGTACTACGTATACTTACTTTTAAATAAATTATATCTTTTCTGCACTTACTAAATATTTAAAACCTGTTTAGACTTGAAACTCTAATCTTCTAAGACTCAAATTGGCTGTTTTTTTTAAGTAATAGGTATATTTTAATAAAATTAAATAATATAAGATAGTAAGTCTTTATTGACTGAAAAACATAGGTTGTGGTATTTACCCGAAAATTTTCTTGCCATAACCCATTAGCACCTAACCTTATTATAGATTATGATATCCATATATTTTCTTTTTTCTTTGATTATTTAAATACTACATTTTATTTTTTTTACTATGAAGGTCAAAAAAACATTCAGTTTTTTGGCCGGTTTAAATCTAATCTACTAAACTTTTTTTGGTAGAGCTACTTGGGAGTTTGTCATCTTTTTAAGTAAAACTGTTTTTAAGCTACAGAGCGGATAAAACAACACACACATATACCGACGGATTTAAAAAGTTACGTTTGTAGTATAGAGACGCTCGAACGCAGGATGTAAAAAAACTGATGATGTAATTTTTTGACTATTACCAGAAGTTCTTGCAAGAGAAATAATTATATTAAATATTTTTTTAAGTACCTGCCAAAATATAATATGGTTTTTGTTAAATCTACCTATAAAGCAAAAAAAAAACATATTTTTATTTATTTTAATGGCGTCAGTCAACTACACCAAAAAACTCTAATATTTAAGTAAATTAAATTCAATATTATACATTAGGTTACATCAGTACAGTTTAATTTAATTAACCATTAATTGTCAGTTTAAATGCGATTATATAAAAAATCTGAACGCCTAATTACTACATAATTTTACTAATTACATATGTAAATTAAAAGTTTGATAAAAGTCCAAGTCAACAGTTTACCGATTAGTAATTTTGCAATTACACGTGTTCAACAAAATTCCCCACAATTAAGCAACTAATAAAAATAACCCTGAATGTACCTTAAATTTAGGTTAGGAAGTTTTTTAAATAATTTAAAATATAGACGTATTTTCTTAATTGTTGGACAAGGTACTTTACTTTCGTGAAAAAAAAATATACTACGCTTACTCTTGCTAATAACAATAAAAAAAAATAATATCAAATTTTAAAATTTTAATTGTGATCTTCTAGTCTAAGGGGCCCTTGCCCTGCCATTTTTAAAGGATTATTTGCTAGTTTGTCGTAACGTTGTGGATTATATTGTAAATTATGGATTAAAAAATATAATAATCCAGCTACCTTGTCACGGGGATTATCAACGATGGTCTATGAACAGGTTTTCTACGTTGAAGTATCATAGAATAGGCATTCAACTCAGATATGCGTTTGGTTTTTAAGTTTTTTTATTTCGTAATTTTTAAATGGGTGATACCCTCCCCTTTATGTAGACAAAATAAAATGTACACTTAAAAAAATAAAATATTTAGGATATTTAAAGATGAATACCTATAATTAATTTTACATTATTACTATCGCCAACAAAGAAGTTTCGTTTAAAATTGTTATCTCGCCAAAGGTTGATAAATATAAAAACTATTATTTAAATATTTACGATAATTATCCAAAACATGACATCATCAGGTTATTTATCAGACAAGTTAACTTATGTGTTAAATGTGTTTTTTTTTAATAGACAGTTATTTACATTTATTTTTTTTATTTGTTTCTCAATTGAAGACATGGAGAAAATAAAATTTTAAAATGCTAATTGAACTTTATTATTTAAATGGTTTCTTTTTTTTTAAATACATGTGTTTCTTGTAAAACTTTTTCTTTTAGAAAAATCAGGCCTGTAAAAAATGTATATCATTATACTATTTGTGTATAAATTTCATTTTAAGGTTAATACTTCAAGTATAGTATCTGGTGGCCAACTATGGTTTTATATTATTTTATGGAATTTCTGTAAAAATGGAATTATTCGACATGTCTAGTCACACTATAAGTAAAATTCTTAAATATTTATTTAACTATCAAGGGTTTTAATAAAGACGATTAATAATCAAGGCCATTAAAGGACCATTAAGGGGTGAGATCATTAATCGCCAGTTAATGTCCCCGTTATAATATTTTTTTGGCGATCGTTTTTTTAATAAATTGTAAATCTCACATTTTTTTCTTAATTTTGTCCAGATGTATTTTGTTTTCAAACAACCAACTTGCCAGATTTTTATTGCTTTTATTCTAACTACAAGGTTATAAATAGACTCAATTATCTGTTTTATGTTTTTTAGTTGCCTATACTATAATCATTTATTATTAGAAAATCATGCATTAATGGGAGCTTTTTATATGTGATTAAAATATAAAATTATTTAATCCCTAAAGAGTAACAGATATATCTTAAAATACCTGTTTTTTAAGGGTTTAATTTTTTTTATTTCGATTTGTCGCCACAAACCCATACCTGCTTCATTTTTGCAGGGATTTTATTAAAATTAAAAGTTTAGGGGAAATAACGTTGATTGTCTTTCAATAAATAATTTTTGGAAGACTTTATGAAAACAAGTTTTGGGTAAATATATTTAAATAATTTTTTAAATTTTTATATTTAAAAAAAATGTTCGCAAATAATAACACTTCTTATTTAAAAAGGTACTGTAATATTTTTCTAACCTGTGGTTTTTTAAAAGTTCTAGATACAATTTATGAAGACACCCTTCATTAAATCTTAACTTTTTCTAAAATATTAATATCTAAATTTAACATTGTATCACTTTTGACTGCTTCTTAAGAAAAAACAAATTTTATTCTGTTTTAATTGTAACTTTTATTTATTAAAAGTGAGTACCTTTTAATTTAACTTAAGCACTACAAGTACTGTCATTAAACACTTTTCAAATTTAAGATAGCCGAAAGCATGAATGTAAAGGCTCATTTGAATTTAGAAAATTAACCAGAATTTTTCGAGTATTTAAATGCAGGTAAAGTACAGAATTTATTAAAGGCTAATAAAATCAGAAAGACCCCAGATAACGAATGATTATTATTATTTTTAAAGATTTTTTAATAAAAGTTGTTACCAACATTTTTTTGTTTATTCGCTTTAAGGCGTGTATTAATAATAAAACAAATTAAATACGGTCCTGAAACATACTGTCGGCGTGACACCAACTTGTGAAAACAAATGACAAACGGTTAAAGATGGCCTCCCCGCGCTCCCATGCATATGACAGGCACCACCATGAACCTAATCGTGTAAGTTAAAAAAAGACAGCCATACTATAATACACATGGTGGGTATATGATGTAGTGTCATTGTCCCCATATGTATGCAAATGAGTAGCAGAGAGACCGACATTCCTAACTAAAATTTTAAATATTTTTAGTAAAAAACAAGTTATTCAATTTAATTTAATTTTTTATAAGCAGGAAATATTAAGTATACCAAAAATATCTGTGTTTTAGTAAATTTACTATTTTTACAAGAAAGAGAAGGAAAAGTAGATGTACTTATGAAAGAAAGTATAGATATTTCCTTATAATATATATATATATATATATATATCTATATATAATAAATATTATATAATTTATATATATATAAAATATAATATATATATATATATATATATATTATATATATATATATATATATATAATATATTTATATATATATAATTTTATATATATATATTTTTTAACTGCACAATGTTTCCTAAAATTCCGTCTGTTAAAACTGCTTACACCCATAATGGAAAATTTTATGGTAACACTTTTTATTTTATACGATATATTAATTTTCACGTTTTTTTAGTAATTACTTAAAAAAATACACCCTCTACACAATTTTTTTGTATTTTTTCAATTTTTTTGAGACAGGTTGGTAACATAGATCCCGCGAAACAATTGAAATCACCTTTTTTTAAATTTTAATGGCCTTGCAATTAAGTTTACATTAACAGGAGTTTATTTTATTAATAACCAATAAGTAGGAATTGTCTTTTTTTAATAATTATGAATAATTTGTTGTAAGCGCATGAAATCTTCCATATTGGGTGTAACCAGTCTTAAGAAGGCGACAAAGGAAAGTTTGTGCAGTTTTGAGGTTAGGTTGGGGAAGGGGTCAGCTGGTTCCGACCAAAAATGAACACAGATTGTAATCAGCTCCCAAAAAACCTCCATAGACGAAATTTAAATAAAATCGGCGATGGGCCCAATAAGCAAAAAATTACCAAAAATATAGGTATAATTATTTTAGTTGAAGTAAAGCAAAACAATGAAAGGAAGTAAGAAAACTTGGTATACTGACTTTATATTTTAATTTATTTTGCAAGCTAAACAGATAGGACATTGTCTTATAGCCACTTTTTTTGTTAAAAAGAAATAAACAGAATTTGATTTTCAAATTAACTAGTTTTTTTAAATAATAAAACATACTGAAATATTTTTACCAAAAATTACTTATTTTGTATATACCTATATTTCCCCAACTTATATACACACACCCCTAAAATAACAAAAGAAAACTAAAAGAGGGGAGGGTTTTCTTTATTTGACACATACATACATCGTCTTTTCCATGCGTCGACCACTACACAAAACTCTTCAAGATATTTTCCCCTACGACAAACCGTTTTCTAATATACCGTTGTTCGTTTCCTTACAGTTCTGCCCCCCTGCCGCCGCCCCCACTCTACAAACGCTAGATGGCGCAACACGCAAGCCCATTCTCCCGCCGCCAACTACGATGAAATTGTTCGCCAGAGCCCGCTCTCAGTTGCAGTCCGCACCTTCGACAAAGCATGCCTTGGACGGAGAATGTCTTTAGTCTACTAAAGAAGGTCCATGTGCTTGTTCTTACTTCAAAGCCACAAGATTAAGAAATTCCACATTGCACTTAAGAAAACATTTGAAAAAAAGTTTAGTGCGTGTGTTTTTTTGTGAGTTAATCGGATTTAAGTGAGGGTTTTGACTTAGTTTTCTACAACTGAAAAATCCAGATGTCAAGAGGAGCAACAAATGTTGAAATGTAAGTTATTTCCTTAAATTTTTACATATTTCTAAGTAAGATAAAAAAAATATTAGGTCGTTATAAAAATATGACAAAATCGAAATTATATAAATTTTATCGGATCTTCGAAAATGAAATTTTAATGATACAAAATTTACTAAAGAAAATTTATAAGATTAAATTTAGTTCTGCATCCTTTTCTCTGCTTGACCTCTGATATTGGAAAATAAGGCGGTACCACCTATTTAATTACCAGTTAAATTTAGAAGGTTGTGACCTTGGAACTTGCAAGTTTTATCAATTTTTAACTTGCTATAATATAAAATGGTGTAACAGTGATCCGCATTTACGAGTGGGATCATGTTTACGTTTTATTATCACTTTAGATAGTTTAATTTTTCCTAAGATGTTATTCTTACATTATACATAATGTAATGTTAGAAAATTTCAATCTGAATTTTTTGTTAACTCAGTACCGAGTATTATAGTTTTAAGCTTTACGTTACTATTAATATATTTTTTAAACTAAAACTACCGATTAAAACTTCTGTGAAACCGTTTTTAATTATTACAAAGCCATAAGGGCATTGTGAGAAAGATAATGTACTAGTTGAAATGACTTAACAAACATTTTTTTAATTAAAATTTGTTAGGTATCCTTTTTTAAAAAATCATTTTTTTTCCTAAGTGGCCAAATAAATATCTATAAAATATTATAGAAACTTTATGTACTTAAATATATACGAAAATAAGATACTACCTTAATTTTTTTTAATTAATGTTACTAAAACAATAAAAAGGTTGTGGTTTATAAGTGTTTTAACTATCAATTATTTTAAATCGAAATACAAAACGGTTCTCATGAACTACACTAATAATATTGAAATTTCAAAGAAACCAAAATTGTTATTTTTGTGTTTTCAACTTAAAATGTATTTGGTTAGGCCATATCTTATGGATAAATAAATAGTATCAACAATTCTTAGAAAAAAATAATTATTCCCTCTGTGTATAAAACGTTTCGTGTGCATGATATGATCATTAAATATTAGGTACTTGTGAAAAGTCATTTAAATTTAATAGCAACAGAAATTATAATTATTTATCTATTAACCTGAAGGTTGACAAAGTTGTTAATTTTATAATAACGTTAGTCATTATTAAGTCCATTATTAAAACATTAGCTGTAAAGTTACTGCCTGCAAAAGACCCATAAACCTGTAGTGCCTACCAGGTCTCGGCACACCTATAATAACGTCATCAACTCACAATAAAATCCAGCTAAGATCTTTACGAGTACAAACATATTGTAGTATTAACTCAATGAAATACCTGCCAGACCATTATTAAACTGTAAAGATTTGTCAATAGATCAACGTTTAGCACGGATTTGAAGTGCCTTTCAATAAATTTAAGTGGGTAATATTATCGAAAATCTAGGTAGAAAATATCGGATAATAGTCTGGGTGTAGTAGGCCTATTGACTAAAGAATTGAATTGAATAGAAAGAATTCGGATTTTGAATAGAGCGGCACACCCGTGTGGGTTGTGCAATAATTGGATGTGGCTGAAAAAAGGCGTTTTTGTACATTTTGTGTCTATTGTCGTTTGTATTCAGCATTGGGTTTTGTCAGGTATTTAATTTACTATTGATCTTTATTGTTGATAAACGAGAGCTTAAATACCCAAAAAACATACCTATATTCTTGTTTGGTTTATGTGTCTAAGTTTATATTTTTTTCTATTCTTTCGTGTTTTTAGTACACCTATGCAAAATTAGTAAGATTAAAAAACAAGCGGGTTTTATCTAACTAATATTATATTAAGTATTCAGTTTTAGTTTAATTCTTTTTTAATCCATGTATTATTACGTACTTGTTAACATTTTAATTTTCATAAATAAATTGATAAAATTTATTTTTGGTTGAAATATGATTTGCTCCTCCCTATCTCCAATTAAATGGTCACAATTAGTTGCGAATGCTACTAAAATTTCAAACAATTATAACCAGGCATAAGGATACGATGGAGGTTAGTGTAGATTTATTCTTGTTTCGTACATTCGCGTTTCGTACACCACAAAAATTTCTCCCAAATATTCCTATTTCGTATACAAAATTATTTATTCAGTTTTCGACATCTCAGTTCGTACACCAAAAACTGAGGTAGCTTCCTGTCTCTGATGGTTCATAAAATAAGGTAAAATGAATTTGAACTAATTTTTAACTAAATATTAAAATATTTATTGCTAACATATAAGATGCAAAAATATAAAATATTTTATTTGGATAATGGTGATATTAAAATAATATAATAATAATATATGTTTTAACCATTAACCTAAACAGAAAAGTTTACTGTTCTTACTGTTTATCACGTCTAAAATATAATTGTAACAAATAAAAAGCCGCTTAAATCTAACCAGAACTAAGGGCTTTTAAATTTGTCTAAATTATCATAACGTAGAAGTTATTAACAAAATTTTAATAATTTTCAATATTGTATTTATTTGTTTGGTTAGTTGGGTCTCCTTAATGGTCGGTGTATAAAACAAAAAGCATAAAACTAATTGAATAATTTAATGTACAAAACGAAAATATTTCAGGTATATTTCTAAAGTGTACGAAACTAGAAAACAACCTTTAACATTTCCACTACAATAAACTAGTAACTAGATCTATTATTTTGTGACATAAAAAGTTTTATTGATACCAAACTGCTCCTTTTAAAAATATATTTCTTTAAACATAATTTAATGGGTGTTAACATGGTGATTGAAATTTAACAGTTTTAATGGTGTGTTTCTAGTTCTATTGGAGTGGTGTTTTAGCAATTTTAGTTGGGCAAACTGTTTCCCTAATTTATTATACTACATAAATAAGAAAAATAAAGGAAATTTTCCCAGTATGATACATTTTTACTTAATATTTAAATTGCATTCATCTGATTAATATATAACAAATTATTATTTTTAACTACTACTTGTTTGTAAGTAAAGGTCACACCAGATGAAAGTAGATTTAAAATTATCTATTTAGTACAGCTGGGCCTCAAAATATGCTGAAAATATACACCTGTTTTCAAGTGACTTCAAAATCCATTTGTATTTAGCAATCGACCCTGGTGCAAGTAAAACTGAACATAACTCTTGGCAAGTAAACTGCACAGCTGTCCGCTTAATTTGTCGTTTTCCCAGAAAAACCATAATAAATATCTAAGGAAGAAGCCTTGAAAAATCTATCAAGGAAATGCAACTGTTGGTAAAAAATGACCCCGGGTCCGATTTTGACATCGCTTTTAATCATCGCTAAAATATGATATGTCCAGTCATAGTTATAAATAGGTCTCGGTCGGTTAATATCTGTTTTAATCTTTGGGATGCATAATAAAGTTTGCATTCTTTATTTTAAAAATAATGATGACAGAGTTCCGAGAATTTTGTTGCAATTCCATCGTGTGTCATAATAAAATCGTGGGGGTATATCGACCTAAATGTAGCCAAAAACATGTTTTTTTAAATATTATCTTTTGTTAACTACGTTATAAACCTATACATCTGCTGTCGTGGTCTCTTTAGCTAATTTAACTTAGACTACCAAACCATGGCTATCATTAATCATTAATCTTTTGATGACATTTTTTTAAAAGTCTTCGTCAATATTTAGTTTTTTAAATCTGATTTCATGCTAAATTTATGTTTCTTTTTTAAACTAACTTAAATAGGGCTACAGGAAAAAGTTAATACAAATCCCAAAAAATAAAAAATCCTAAAAAGGTATTATTAAATTAATAGTCTGAAGTTATAATGGGCTAATGATTAGTAACAACAATTTATAAATTTTTCTTCTTATACTACGTTCCTTTGCTTTCAAAAAAGCGTTAAGATAAGGTAGATTTTTGATCACGTGGGACTCAGGTACCAAAATTCATAGTGTCTTAAAAGAATATTAAAATTGATTGTGCTTACCCCCTTAAGTTTTACTTAACTTGACTTTTAAAATTTTCTGGTTTGTAAGTTAACGGTAAGTTTGACACCACTTAGTTTTAAAATAGTAAAAAACTTCATGATTTTTTTCGCAATAAATTATGTATATAAATATATAAACGAAGGGTACGTTTCACAATAATTTGTTGATTTCTTGACCGCAACAAAATTTAAATTACAACCCTCAGTGAAAAACCCAACCATACATAGGTTGCCTGACAAATATCTATTGTGTAGGCACCGCATCTTTTGAAAGGGTACAGGTCCTGATTATCTACTAATATTATTAGTTTAGGTTAGCTATTTTGAATGCCTAATAACACATACGAAAATACCTTGACAAAGTCCAAACGACTCATGAACTAAAACGAAAAGACTTTGCTTTATATTTAACACCTGCAATTTGCCTATAACCTACATAATATACCAAAAAGTAGGTACAATAATAAATAAAGAAAATTTTAAGTCCGGACCTACATGCGGGTACCCAAAGTATATTGAGTTTTACGACTAACCGTAGCAGGTAAAACGAGAAATCGACGAATTAGTGTGAAACGTACTGTACTATGGAAATAATAAAATATAGGATAGATTTTCAAATTTTCAGAAGCGACTCTTTAAACTCGCAATTTTTACTTAGAGGAAATAGATTTAGCTTGAACACATTACAGATAGTTTAAAAGAATGTGCGTAGATAAACTCTGATCTGTCAGTTGGTCTTTTTGCTGTCATATGTCACGTGTTCTATCAGCAGATTATCTGCTGCGCCACCTCGGGACATAAAAATCTGATTACCCCGCTCTCATCCCAGATTTTAATTATAAACCTGCTCTAAGAACATAAAATAACAAAGTGACGACGTTAAAGAACGAACGGTTAATTTTTTAAAAATGGGTTTCAATAAAATAAGTTTTAATTTTAACGACCATAAAACGATATATTATGATAGGAACTAACTTTAAAATATAAAAAAATAAAACTTTTTTATTCATATACATTTTTCTGTGGTTCTTGTCTTTTCTTTATTATAGTTTTACATTTTGCCATTTTTTAAATATTCTAATTCCTGCTAAATGCAAAACATGTATTTAAAATAATGGTATATACAATGTATTGTTTAATTAATTAAATTAGGTTCTTTTTAACTATCTCTGGTCAATATTTTTCCAGCTTTATATTTTACAAAGATGTTTTTACAGTTTAAAAGTTGTCTTGCTGCAATTATTTTGCAATGCAATTTTATAGTTAGGGATTTATTATTGTAATTTGTTTTTCAATAAGGTTTGTGAAGTTATTGAAAAAAAATATATATTTTTAAAACGCGTGTTAAATGAATGCACCAATTAACTTTTTAGTTGTTTTCTCTAAATATGTTTTAATTAACGGTCGCCGCATTTTTTATATTAAATTTATTGTATATTGTCAAAATATCTTAAGGTTGGTACTTTAAAAATCACTAAAATACTCTCCAAGAGAGCAGCTGCAAGAGAAATATTGCATACCGTATTCATCTTACATGAAATAAAATGTTTAGCAGTTTTTAGAAACCAAAAAATGCGCGGATGCATTTAAGAAAATTGCAGCTTGAAAAATTTTACGTAAGAAATCTTTCGAACTCTTAATACACCTTTTTCTTTTCCTTCTTCTTCTTCTTCTTCTTCTTCTCCTTCTTCTTCTTTTTCCTTGGCAGCAGTCTGGATTCACTACCCGAGGCAGCGCAGCCTCTAGGGCTTTTTGTGCCTAATCTCCCGTTATATTTTATACCAATCCTCTATTAGTCTTGTTTCTTCTACAATTCTGTATAACCCCGAGACTGGTTGGTTAATGTATTCCTGTGGGCTCATTTTCGGTTTCCCAAATAATGCCTGTTTTTTGTGATTCAACGCTTCACATTTGCACAGTATACGGTAGGTTGTTTCTTCCTCCTCGTCACACATTCTGCAACTTGGGTCCTCATTGTACGAGCCTATCTTGTGTTGGTGTCCTCTTAGGTGATCGTGCCCTATTAGCAACCCTACTGTTATGCGAAGTCTTTTCCTTCTTTGTCTGACTAGTTCTTCCTTCGTTCTTTTGGATGGACCTCTTACACGAGTTTTTACCGCTATTGATTTAATATGGTTGGATAATAAAGCCCAAGTTAATATTAAGTTAATAATACAGCTAGTAAATATAGGGTAAACATTTTTAAATAGCAGCTTTTTAAACTTATAAAAAAATAATAAATAAATTATACTATAAAATACGTAAAGAAGAATTAAAACCTAACACTAAAACACATCGCAGGTAAAAAAAAGTTGGAATTAAAAATTACCATTTAATGTACATTATAAACTTTGCTTCTATTATCGTGCTAAGAAATGTAATAGTTTGACTAAAAGCCAAACTGTGATAAAACTCCACTTCTACTGATAAACAGACTACATTACTTATGCATATACTCCATAACCGTTAGTGAGATCTTATACTTGGCATTATTTGTTTAGGATAACATTTTTTTAAAGATAAATATATGAGCAAAGAATCAAGTCATTAACATATTTGTTGGTTTCACTTAGTTTTGGAATTTTAAGATTTTGGGGTGCTTGTTATCTTAATTGAGAAAACGTGTACGTTGCTATCTTAATTAGGGAAAAAAACCCAAAAAATGTGTAAAAGAAATTTACTTTTTTTATTTTATTTTAAATGAACAGTGTTTTATAAAGAATATTTACATATAGAAAGTACAGTAAAATAGGATAGTTTTTGTGGTAGTAATTAGCCTAACAGAATTAAAGGCAAGCGATTTATAGAAAGCAATTTCTTGTTTCTTTTTCTCTAAGTGATATTTGGTTTATGTATTGCATATTTTAAGTTGTATGAAGTATTGTTTTATATCAAAAGCATCTTGTTTATGTATCAAAATACTTGATTTATTAAACTTCAGACGCTTGCTTATCCTGTTTAAGAATTTAGTGTTAACGAGGTCATCTGGACACTGGACAGAGAAGATCTAATATCAATATATTTTGATTATTCCCATTGTAGGGGCCAATAATTATAAAAGAGGAAGATGCAACATTGCCGTCTTTCTAAGTACTATTAGTTGAGTTGTAATGAAAATCTAATGGTTAAAGCAAAAAAGAGTTATCCTTAATTTTAAGAGATTCTTAGTAAAGGTCTATTTAAAGTAATTTTGGTGCAACCAGCCATAAGACTTCTTTAAGCGCCAAGTTCAAACACCGTTTTCTCATTTGACTTGTTTTTGATGTATATTCAGATAGCTATTTTAAGATCCCATATAAACTGTAAGAAGTTACTGTGGAAACTGCTTCTTCAACAATATGTAACATTATTAGGTTATTTCAGTACACGATAAAGTGACTTATTAACAATCCAATTCTCAAAAAGGTACTTTCTTGCTTTCCTCGTTAGTCTCACAAATGCAGTTGAACTTATCCTAGCTGAAGAACCTAAAAATTTCCATGTTGGTTTATTTATTTATTTCTATATTTACTAAGTTGCGGAATTTGTGACATAGGAAAAACCTCTATGCCCTGTTAAAGCTTTAAACTCGTAATAATAGATTAGTTTTTTACCGAAATTCAATTTCCACATGGTAACTATGTAGGTACTGACATTTTAACCCGTGTAGATATTCTAAAAATAGCTCGTAGAATAAATGTAAAAAAATCAGGTAGGTGCACGATAAAATACTGGTTTTAATTTCTTTAAACCTATAATCAAAATCAAAGGCAATCATTTTACAAGTCATCGTTGTTGACATTCAAAGCAAAAAAAAAAGTGTTGAACAAATTAACCTACTTAAAACCGGTTGTAACAAAATTTGTGCACACTCAGCAATCAAAGGCATCAGTGTTCGGTATATTAATACCACCGTTTTGTTCGATCATCATGACTGTTAAATTTCATGTCAGTTACCCTATAGTATTCGATAGAAATATTTTATCGCTGAAAAATTGATTAAGGCGTTAGCTTTGGAAAGAATATAATAAGGTAAATACACCCTCTCTATGTTTCCAGAATATTGATATTTTTTAAGGAAAATTACGAACTTCAATTATTACTGTAATATGACGATTTGCTGGAATATCACGAAACTACTTTAACACGAACAATTAATCACAAAATCTTCGTTGGGTATTGGCCCAGGTGGTACCGCTTCCTTCTGGTCCCAAGGTCCCGTTCTTACAAAGAATCGGTTGACTCTTAAGAACTTGTGTATCGGCTGAAACGAGGTTAAAAGAAATCAAAATTCATTAAAAATTAAAAAACACTTTATAAGCTAAACGTTTTTTTGAATGCGTAATTAAAAAAGTTAAGACTAGAAAAAACAAAAAGGTTTATTATCAGAAGTAGGGATAATGGTAAATAAATTGATTTTAAGATTTCCTTAAATTAACTCAGCATCAAGCAAATTTAACCAAGAATTACTTAAATTAACGGATATTGAGGCTACATAAATATAAGTTTTTGGAATAAAACTGTTTTTTTTTTGCTAAAATACGCATTCCAGTTTATTTTGTGAATATTATAAAATTTAAATTTATTACAAAGAAACATGATCATTCTGTAGATCAAGACAGTGTCAAAATACTTCTTAGCGAAAATAAAAATAAACATTTATACTTATATAAACGAAAGTCTCTATTATCTGTTTTCTTAAATATTTGATGAAAAATTACCAGTTTTCCATGGTGATGTAATAAATATCACTTTCGCCGTGTTAGTGCAGGAAATTTAACTAGCACATCTATTCAAACAAATTTTGTACACGCAATTACGTACACATTTAAAGGACTTTTAAAATCCTTGAATATAAAACGACAATTATGATTTAAGGTAGAAACATTTGCTAAATAAACAGTTGTAGGTAGTACTTATTAAAACTTTAAAAAATTAACAAACTATTCAATATTAAAATAATATAAAATTTACAGATGTTTTACATGCAGACTGTAGACAGATTGGTTTTTTTCGGTCTTGCTAGGTAGGTAGGTAGGTTTAAAGTGAGTGGGTATAACACCCTTCCACTGCGACCGATCGGTCTATTGTGGCTCACACCTTTTTATATTTCTCCCACCAGGTCCAGACTTCTAATAAATCTGATGATCCTGTTGGGAGAGAGATCTTTCACCTCCCCCGGCAACAAGGTGTCATTGCCGAGGATTGCGAATCTTAGTCGTGCCATTGCTGGGCACGAACACTCGGTCTTGCTAACTAACTGCCCATCGTTTTTTTTTCTCCCCCACCCGTAAACCTTAAGTTCAATAGAGTTGCCAAAAATTATTTACAAATATTTTTTTATGCAGTATATAGACAGCAGATAAAATAATAATGTTATAAAAAGAGGAAACTTAGGACACGGAATTATCTTCTGTGAAAAAGTTGCCGTATTTGGCATTTTGCCGTTTAATGTGGTTTTTAAATGGGACCTTAGGCTAGGAGTTAGGGCTGCCTTTAATTAAAAAATTAGATACCAAAAAAGGTATATGTCCTGGCTACTAAACCCGTACTTTAACAGTACGATATTTGTAGCTCTTATTAATGCCAGCCATTTACATAGTAGGCTATTACAACGAGTACTAAATCAATGATTTCATTTTACACATATATGTATAATGTATATGCCTCTATTTATAAAAATTTTAAACTAACCCTACTAAAAATTATATCCACAATGAATATGCTTGCTTTCTTATTATATTTGATCGAGTTGGTTGCCTTTGTAATATCCATTGTTTTCTGAAGGTATTGTGACGTCATCACGTTGGTTTTAGACAAAAGGAATGCCAGTTTTGTGCTATATATTATTGTTATTTAACGAACGTCTCACGCATGTATTGTTCTAAAAGTTTTGAATAGCGTGCTCACGTACCGTTTTGCAATAGATAGAATTATGGGTTTTAGTAAAATGATATGTGTATGTAGGCATGTCTTAAGTGAAAAGGTGTGGTAGAAAAATTATGAGTTATTGTAGTCAAGGGTATTGGGAAAGTGAATAAAAAAAGTGGCGTTTACGTACGTATATAACTGTTTATATCTTTAATATCAGATACATACATAAAAGCTGTTAAAAGGTTTAAATATATGTTATTGACTATTATTAAAAATTTCCTATTGATATTCAAGATGACCGACATCTTTAGCAATACAATAAAGTTTAACAGGTATTTTTTTGTAAAAACCTTGCTTATTTGAGAAAAGCGTTACCAACATTAGTTTATAAATATCAGTCCATAATAATCTTTAAAATTGCATGCAAATCTAAAATTTCAGTTTAGGTCTATTATTATAATTCAAAATTTAAAACAAAAAAAATAGCAATACTTATATTATTTTAGGAATAATGGGTGTATTAAAGAAAAAAAAATTAAAAACCTATTTGGCATTTGGTTACATTCTTGTAATTACAGAAAAATCTAAATAAATATCTACGTTTCGGATGCATTTCAGCCACCAATCTCAATATAAAATAAAGTTCAAAAATTTAACTGAAAATAATAAATAAAGTTATTTTTTTTAATTTTAATAAAAATTATGGATAATCTGAGATCGTTTTAGAATTTTTGACGTAATGTCATACATGTATGATGTAGTTTAGTTTAATTGTACAAGGAACCAACAAACAAATATACTGTCAAAATCAATGCCTCAGCAAATATGACTTTGATATAGAAAAATATTTAATTTAAAATGCTATATATTATAAATATTATTTAATTACGTGTATTTATGAGGTCGAACTTTGCGTGCTATAATTGAAAGTTTCATGGAAACGAATTAAATAAAAAATAAAGAACTTTACATCACTATTTAATTATTATTTTGATAAATGTTGGTTTACAAGTCGAACCATTATTTAAAAATAATTAAGTTGTGACAGGAACAGAATATTTTACATCTATTTCAGATCTCTTTACGTATTAGCAGTCCAGTTAGTTATATCTCGGACTACTTTTTATATATACTTTAACAAACGTATAAGTAGGGATTTAAATTAAGGTAATAATTACAATTCATTACATATTTTCTTTTAAATATATAGATATCAGTAATTAAATAGTATTTTTCAGTTATCTTATCTAGATACGGCTTCTTTTAGGGTTTATTAAAAGTATTAATCTGCAGTCGTAATTCTTTAATCACAGCCCATGTAGGCGTTTTAGTTTTAATGAAACTCCAAAAAGCACAAAAAATCTTAAAGGTAAATTATGCTTGCCAGATGTTACCTACCCTCGGATATAATTTACTGCTACCCTTTTGCTTTGGGTGGTAAAAAATCTTTTGGGTTCTAAAAATCTACCTGTTTCTTCGACCCAAATGTGTTAAGGTTTATGTGTTCGAATAAAGCTAAATAGTAATGTGGTATTTTAATTATAAAATAAATTCTTCCTGCATACAGTGCGTCCCGCTATGCATGCCTTTTACAAGGATCAATTTATTTAAACCAAGTAGTAGATAACTGATTTTTAGGGTTATAGCTTTACTTTTTCGCCTGTCTAATACAGCCTTAAGATGTTTAATTATTCTATTATTTCAATAAAGTTCTATTAAAAGATACTTTTTGTTAGAGGAAAGATAAAGACAAAGAATATTGGACGATTTTTATTTAGTTTTTATTGTAAAGTGAGCGGAAATAAAAATTATACTTTGTTTCTACTAACTTTTGTCTTATTTGTATATCTTGTCAGCTTACTTACCTTTTTTTGTGTTATATTTCTGCTGCAAACTATCTATAGAAAGTTTGGAAAATTTAAAATTTATCAGTTTAGTTAAAAGATTATTCCCTCCTTACAGATTAAAAAGACAAATATGTTGATGTGTAATACCAAATAAAGAATTGATATAAAAACAAAAAAATATTAATAATTACCATCCTTTGTACCATTCTTAAAATCCGAGCCAACGTTATCGGACGTTAGGTATGGGTTTGATCAAATTTTTAATCTTTTTTTTATTGTTTTATAAAAAAAACTTAAAAACAATTTTTAATTAGATTTTTTTTTGTTTTTAGGTAAGTGTTAGCGTTTATAAACTGGTAACTACGTTCTTTAATTTGGTAAGAAAAATTAAATTTTTATTTAAATTAAGTTTAATATTTACTAGGTATAGGTATCCACTTGACATATTTAAATGTGACTTTTAAAGTATATAGCACTTAAGCTAATTACCTATGATTACACAAATGACGTGAATTTCTTAAATCACATCCATTGTTACTGTGTACCTAATGAACCACCAATAGTCTAATATCTTATTTAGGGGTTATCTTTATTTTTTATTACGAACCTATAAAATTAAATTGAAAGGGTATTTAAGGACAATTAGGTTTGGTTCAGATATTAGATCTACGTGCAGTATGACAATACTACAAAATAAAACAGTTTTTAATTAAGTTAGACGAAGGCAAGGAGTAAAAGAAGCAAAGACAAATACTCTGTTGCTGTAATGGCTAGAGAAGCAAAAATATGGCCTGAATGGTGTCAATAGACAGCTTTTAATATTGCCTTAAATCTAATTTTACATAAAAAGATATATATTTTTTTTCTATTCCTAACATACAAAACTTTGCTTTTTATCGGTTTTAATTCCAGAATTGTTTTAAACCAACTAAATTTTATTAAATCCTGAAATCAAAATAGTGAAGTTCATAAAATCCGTATGAGCTGCCTATTCTTCTTAGATTATGGGTTTTTTCAACCGCAGCTCCTCATATAAATATTATTCTTTACGAAGGTTTATATTCCCAGCGCATAAATTCTCAATTTTTAAATAATCATCCCATATCCATTCCTTCACACGACTCATACCTGTACGATATACATATTTTCTTAACCCTTTTGTCCCTTCTATTGTGCATAGGGTAAATTAATGCAAGCAAACGCACCCCACGGGGCATATTCAAATTTTCCCATGGCCCGGTCCCTTCTTGCTCAATACCTTTGCCGAAATTTTATCAATTTTTCATCGCTGAACATAATAGTACAAGCGTGATATATTTAAAAATTATGATAAAATAACGGGTGTTTTTTTATTCTTAACCACCAGAGCAGGCGGTTAGTTTGGATAATATTCAACTATAGATTCCGATAGTCATTTTGCATAAATATAGGGATGAATTGTAGATAATACCAGAAGCTTTGTACAAAAGCGCATTTTAAACGCATTATATAAACGTACACAGTTAAAAAATGGTAATATATGTATCTCCTTAAATAAAGTAAGTTTAAAAACGTTATTACAACAATTACTTAAATTTTCGTTTGCTTAACACTTATCATAATCAGAGTATTATTAGTTAAAAATAAAAGATATACAATAGTTATTCGTAGATTGGAAATCGTAAGAGATTGTAACGTCTTAATACATAAATTTTGGGCTAAACTTGTTTAATAAATACGATAGGAAATAAATTAACCATTAGTTAAAAGCATCATTTATGGTTTTTACTTGCCATTTGTAAGTCATTACCTTCTAAAAAAACACAACCTGTAGAATATATTGAAAATACATAGATTTAAAATAGCCCTTACATAAATTTATATGACTTTAGAGGAAATTTGCTTGTTCGACTTAATTTGACGCCTCAGTAGGGGGCCGAAATTAAAAGGACTCCCCCTGTTTTGTCGCTTGTTGTTTGCAATTTATACTGTAAATTAGGTAAATGACCTGCAATCAACAGTTTAGCAGGCTGCATGAGGTCTACGAATTAATTTTGTGCCTGTCTGGAGGACATAAAATTTAAATATAAACAGAGTGCCTTTATACGAACTAAGAACTACAAAAGCTTATACTGAAAAAAAAACATAAATGTAAATAAAAATGTAATTTAGAAAAAAAATCGTCTTAAAAAAACAATAACCTAAAATTAAAATAATATTTTTTTTATATATACCCTTAATAACCCAACAAAACAAAATTAAAAGTAGGTACGAAACTAATTAGGGACTACGTTTTTTTCAGGTCAGTACCAGTAAAGCCATCAATTTTAAAATTTAATAAAAAAAAATGAATATCCGAAAAAATTAAGTGGAAAAGACATTTTAATTAAAAACCTTTGATTTTGTTTTTTTTATCTTTGGTGGGTTTTTTTCTTTAATGCTGGCATCGACCACAAAAAATTGAATGCCTCTAAGTTGTTTCTTACCTACGTTTAATTTTATTTTTTTAGGTATTTTAGTGTATATATTGAGTTAAATTTATTTATTTTTTAATTATCTTTTTATTTGAAAAATTTTCAATTTTAATTAAAACCTTGTATTTCTTGTAATAAGTAGCAATAGTTTTGTTGTAAATTTTCAAAGATTTTGTTTGATGATTTTCTTATATGCACCAGAATTTGACCAAGGTTTTGAGATATTTTTTCTTTGACACCACACCCGTAAATCGTATTAATAAGCAGGGCCGTTACACTAACACGTTTTTAATGCAATTTTTATTGTTTCCTAAGTTAAAGTAACTGTAAACCAATAAAAGAAATGGTCACAATACGATTATAACTTTTCAAGAAATTCGTGGACAAACACACATACATTCACCTATAATTTTATATATTAGTTAGCAAGCCCTAATAAATTATCACATAAACAGACCCGTCTTTCCCACTGGGCACTCTGGGCAAGTGCCCATTTATGGGACCTGCTAATTTCGATCGGATTACCAACGAAACGGATAACTGTTATTACAGATAACAGTAGTTTGTTGTTTTTTAAGAATAAGATCGAACAAAACAAATTTAAACCCAAAAACAAACCCACTTACCTATTTACCGTATTAATAAAATAGTCCTCCTTCATTATAGTCACAGAGGCCCTATTATTCTAAAGTGCTCAGGGCCCCCAATAGATTAGGGACGGCCCTGAACGTAAACATATTGCATTTCTAATAATTTTAAAAACCCAACAAGAAGTTTTTTAAAAACATGAATTACCACAACCACAACAAAATAGACAATTTTATTAAGTTTTTGATGAGTTTAGTAGCCATGAAAGTTTTGATACAATGATAGAACCGCTTCAGTCCTGGCCCCGGGGTATAGCGACTAAGTGTGATTAGCCCCATTGATCCCTATAAGCTGGCAGATCGTATGTAACGGAAAAAGACTTCCCGAAAAAACCCACAAAATTCAACGCTTTTCTACGTTTCGGTGACAGAGTACGGATAAATTAAAGCCTTCAATAAGACCGTTAGCTACCTGCATTTCTTTCTTAAATTTACGTATCACAAATTGTATACATATTTTTAAATATGCAAGTAGGATCTAAATTTCTTTTTTTGAACATAACATAACAAACGGATTGATAATTCTTATGCACTGGATGTACAAGTCTACCCGTTTTAGAATTTCGATAATTTTATTTACCTCTCAATTGTGTCAGTCCCTACAAACACTTTAAATTTAAAATTAAAAACATGTGTATGCAAAGAACTTGAGAAATATATTTCCAGTACGCACACAAAAATCTAGTTTGACTTTATAATGAGCTACTTCTCATACCTATCCCATACCTTTCCTGTATTAATTTATTTCCCACGTCTTATGGGATATACAAACAACTTATACGGTGCGTTCGTTAAAACTTCTAAAAAATTCCCACTAAGTAGGCATGTAAGTAAGCCAGTATATTTCTTGGATATAAATCAGGCTTAAGTCTGGTCAGTCGGTAGGTTTACGTACCTATCGGTTATCTGTATCTGTTAATAGGCATACCCAGGCAGGTGTGTCGTTTTAACAAATAGTTTGAATATTTTTGTGTCTCGTTATTTTTAAAAAGGACCCTGGCTGTGTTTTAAAGAAGTAAAATACTATTGAATACTTTGTTTATTCTTCTAGGTTTTTGAAAACGAAATGTTTTTAAAATATTTTATTATTTAAATACAAATCTATAGAAAAGTCTTTTTGCCACTCACGTGATTACGAACTTCTTGACAGTGTTGACACATGAAACATGTTTTATTCTACAGAGGCTCGGCGCATTATTTAAAAAGAAGGCTTTTTCTAAATAATACATTTAATGTAAAAAAAGCAAATCATGGGTCTTTTTAATACGTCTTCGCATTTTTACGTCTGCTATATAATTGGGGAAAATAAAAAACCGCTTTGCTAACCAGAACTAACCATGACCAACTAGAACTTAGGACTTTTGAATTTGTCTAAATTATCCCTACATAGAAGTAATTAACAAAATTGTTATAATTCTTGATATGGTAGAAGTTATAATCTTTTTAGAAGTGTAATTATATATTACCCGGGTTTTTTCTAATACGTTGTTAAAATTTTGTTTATCACTTCTACAAATAATTTAAACAAATTTAAAAGCCCTAAGTTCTAGTCGGTCATGGTTAGTTCTGGTTGGCAAAGCGGCTTTTTATTTTCCCCAATTATATTTCAGACGTAAAAATGTGGGGACGTATTAAAAAGACCCTAAATTATTACATTAAAATGTAATTTTTTAGCCGAGTTCCTGCATAATAAAGCGTTTCATGTGTCAACACTGTGAAGAAGCTCGTGATCACGGGGTATCTCTAGACGCGAGTCTTTTTACCCAGTAGACTGGTAGTCTACAAATTATTTTCTAATTAAGGCCAGATTTCAGCCTTTTAGGAATATCACAAAAAAATTGAGCAAAATCTAAGATTTTTACGCTCGAACGTTCCAAAAACAAAAATATTTTTATTATGTCGATTACTATCTTTAATCAGAGCTATATGCATTTAGTCAGGTTATTTTTTAGTTTAAGAAACCTCTTTTTTTATTAAAACTGTTAATTATTTTTAAGAATCCATCTAGAAGTTTTTTTAATAGCCAAATCAAAGTGTGTTAAAAATGTTTATATGACCTCTTCGTTTCAACTTTTACTCTGTTAAAAGTTTTCTTTTTTGAACGATGCAATACAATTTTCTACATGTTTGCAATAAACACCAGATTTGGCTCATCCCTAGTTGTGTGAAAACAGGAAACTCATTATCGAATTAGAAAGCCACAGAAACCCTCAATAATAGGTCGACACCTGCTTCATTTTTACAAATTAAACATTTATTTTTTTCGGTCGATTAAAATTTATAAAATTGCAGTTTAAGCATCATTTGGCAACCTTTTATATGCTTTTAATGGGGCCAATTTTAAAATCGTTAAAAACACACATTAAAAAAAAATGTTCAATTTATTATATGTTCCAAGTTAAAAGGATTTTTGGGTTAAATGATTTTTAGGAATATTTATAACACGTTTTTAAGCTTTTAAAAATATTATTTTGTAAAAGATAATTTGGCAGTTGGCTTAGATAATTTATTACCTATTTTATAACTGTTATAAAACTCTATTTCCCATTAAAATGTATGTAACTTTGCTTGTTAACTAACTCACTAATATGTTGTTAAATTTTTTAGAGTGGCCGTTATGTTCACAGCCCATTAAAAAACTGTTTAATAAAGATTTCTTAGAAAATAGAAAAAAATAATTTAGTGTCGTCGAACTGGCCGTAAAATACACATAAATTGCAAGACATAAAATGTGTTTGTTTGCCTAATGATTTTCCTTAAAACTAAGAGCAGTATTAAAGAAAAAGAGAAAACATACTAAGAACTTAAATAAAATTGTTTTGTGTAAAAGGAAAGTCCTGAACAAATCTTTAATAATCCATTTAAATTTAAAATTTAATCTGAATGCCATAAATAGTAAATATAATTATAAAATTTAGTTAAAATTTTGAATAGTTTGTTGCGACAGGTAACTACCCAAATCAAGAGCTTCTCTTGTTTTGCTTGCTATATAGTCTCTATAATATAATTTGGTAATAGTTGGTATTATAGCAGCAAATTAAAATTTAATAGTTTTGGTATGTAAGAAAGTTAAAGATGGTTTATTAACTATATGTTTTAAGAACAAATTTTTGTTTCAGCAATAATTTATTTCTAATCATTATTTCTTATTGGTTTTGCAATAATTCGTCTAGCTTTGACTTTCTTACCTTTATAATAAATATATCTCCACAGCAGTAACGTAGTAATTTTCTTTTATTTCTAATAATAACAAAGATTTTTATTAAACAGTGAGGATGATTGCGCATGTAAAAAAAATAATTATAGGTGGTAATTTTATAAAATTTTAAAAGTTAATTATCCTTAAAAAAATACTAAATATTATTTTGTAAACATATTCCGCCATGTTTTTAGTTTGATGGTTATTTTTGTTGTCGAGAACAAATTGCGTTAAATATTGTTTTTTTTTTCTTTGGGAAAAAGATTAAACTTTGTCTTCATATTTTATTGGGCAGACATGTGTTTTGTCAAGTAAATTCTTTTTAAAATACCTCAGCCTAATATTTCAATTATTTTTAATTTTTTTTATTACTATTTAAGTAATATTATTATAAGAGATTTCAAGAAAACTTGCCGAACAAAGTATTTTATTGGAAAAATTTTAATAATTTTTTGGCAATATTTTTATAAGTTTGGTTCTAACAGGTAGCAGCTTATAAAAAACTGGCTGGCCACATTCTCTTAATACATTAGATTGTTTAAATCGAGTATCTGAATGCCGAATTACAAAGATTTTATGGAGTCAAGCAGAAAGTGATACGGATCATTAAATTGTACAATTAGCTCTATATAGTTCCTTTCATATTGTTGTTGTTGTAGAAGAGACATTAATGTGTTAGTGTTATTGATCCCTTTAGCCTCTGATTATAAAGAAATTATGTTTAATAATGAGGCAAAAATATTGCCTTACAACCAGTTTATTCGACAAAAACCATGTTGTGAAATAATAAAAAAATATATATATTTTTAAATATTTAATTCAAAACTTTTATGGTTGAAAAACAAAAGTAAAGAAGTACGTTTTAGTGAAGGTATTAATTATTGTATTCTCGTAATATATGATACGTTTGATAGCATTAGCTTTACAGACCTTCGACAGAGAATAAAGCAAAACAACAAAACAGTTTACTTGCAAGTTCAAGAATGGAAAAATAATGCCTTTATACCTTCCGAAAAGTGGGGTTGGCAAAAACATAACTACTTAAAACCAATTAAAAAGACGCAACCTGCAGCACATATTCTTTCCCGCTCTGAAAGGTTTCTGATTTTAAACAAAAATTAAAAAAGAATCATCAATCGAAGCTCTTCTAGAAGATTTTCGAAGAATGCTTGACTTACGTATCTGTTGACGCGACTAAAACATAAGTTGTCTTTGCCATGGAATTCCATTGATTAGGTTACCTGCCTAGTTTCAAAGTTTTAAATATTTAAAAGCCGATTTTGATTTTAAAAAAATCCTTAAATTTTAATAAGCGGTTTAGTTTAAATATCCTGTAAATAGAAAATAATATAAATACCCCTCAGGAGTTTAACAGAAGATCATCCAAATTATTTTTCAGCTAATTCTCTTATTATTCCGGCATAAGCACCCCTTAGTCACAAGGGGGTGGAATATCAAAATGGGTGACTGACGACTCTGTGGGGGCGATCGAGTGCTCCCCTCGATCATCGCCATGACGTCATCAATCCATCATGGCCTCCTATAGTGAATACCTAATGTAATTGTGCGTAACGGAGTAGAGATTCTGTAGCTTCATGTGTAATTCGAAATTAGGCAAGTTTGCCAGGCAAATATTGTGTTTATTATACAGTGTGGATTTTTTTACCATTTATTAATTTCTGTTATGAAAAGAGTTCATTACACTACAAAATATTATTATTCCTTAGTCGATCAGGGTTTATATATGAACTAAAAGTCTCCTTAAACATGTTTTAACAAATCTCTACTATTGATTGATAATAATGAAAGTGCGAATGAAGTTTTAAAATAGTTTTTAATACTATTTTTGGCGATTGTTTATTTATAACCCCTTTTAATGTATACAAAATTATTAATGAAAAATATTTTGTTAATAAACCATTTAAGTATAGCCTTTTTAATATACACAAAATATTGTTTTGATTTGGGACTTTGTACTTAATTTAATCTGGTCATTTAAATATTATAATGATATATATGTTGAAAATTCAGAAAAAATAGGATTTTAAATATTTGGCACTAATTGGCGATTGATCTTAACTCCCAATCATTCATCGTCCTTTTGAATATCCTTGTTCATTTAATACCTATTTTTGGAGATCCTTTATTCATGCCTATTATCAACGTATACAAAATCATTCAATAATAGTCCTTATTATTGCTTGATTTTCTAATAATTAACGATTTTAGTACAGGCAACTAAAAAGACGTTGTGTTTATTTATTACCTTATTATTTAAACAACAACCATTAAAAAATGTAACAAGTTGGTTGCCTAAAATAGAAACATATTCCGAAGAAAATTCAAGGGAAATGATTTCCACACTTTAATAAAAAAGCGATCCCCAAAAAAATATTGTTACTAACTCAGGCAATTATTCTTGGCGATTAAAACTCAGTCTTTAACGCGCGAGCCTAGCGACGGCCTTAAGCGACATCGATCATAAATCACCCTTATTAATAGAAAAAAATAGTTTTTTTTGGCCATCATATATTTATAAGTATTAGGAACTTATACAAAATTAGTTATTAAGAACCTTCATTATTGCCTGATTTTTCATTGATAAACAATTAAGTAAATAAACAATTAATAAAATAATCATAGCCCTTATTAATACCCTTGTTCGTTAAATTGCGATAAATGCACCAGACACTCAGAGTTTTTTTTGTTACAGCGAATAAACTCTCTTTAACGATGTTACCATGTCCGTGTTTGTAATTTTTATTTTCATGTAAATTTTACTTTTACACATAAGCCTTATAAATTGGTTTATAAACATCAAGTAACTCCTGTTAATACTATTTAAAAAACATTTTTGGCATATGATACTCACTGTAGAACAGTTTTATGGCTAAACTAGTGTACACACACATCAATAAAAAATTACTGTAGCCGAACAACTAAAATTATAAATTGAAAGGCCTACTTAAAGTGACCTTACACCTTAAAATAAAAGTTTCCTTTCGTAAACCTAATACGCTGAAATTAATTTTTTATAGACTAATTATTTAAGTTTGAAAAACCTACAGCTCTTGTGAAATGAAATAACCTGTTTGGCTGAATAAAAGCCTTTTTACCTTCTAATTAACATTTGGTAACTGGCAATTATTATTAATTACATTTTTTGCTTTAATTTCATGTTATTGTAAAAACAGTAGCAATTAATCAAGTCGTACATTAAAAATAAAATGTTTCTTTCTACATAATGATAATGACTGTATAAGTTATAAAATAGATGCGGGTAAAATATTTCGATTTAGGTTATTTTATATATTTTTTATTGTCTATCGTGCAAGCAATAGTATTTTTTTGTTAAATTTAAATTTTACAATAAACATGTTAATTTCAAGATATAAATAAGTGGTTTACATAAAAAATATATACAGGGTAACTCAGATTTCGCCTTTAAAAATTTAATTGTTCCGTAGGTAAAATCAAGGTTTAAGTACTGCTTCAGATAATATGTTTACTTAAATATTTATACCATATTATTAAAGTTATTTTTGCCAAGGGTAAAGTTTTCTTTAAATATTGGATGCAATTATCCACGTTTAGCCTTATAACTATATTTAGTTTTTTTCTAAGTAATATTTTAAGAAAAAAAATATAAAAAAAGTGAATAATTTCGTGTTGTTTGCGGGATTTGATCCCATCACTTCAAGGATAAAACATAAACGCGTTAACACGCGCGGCCAATAAAATTTTGCTTTGGTTGTACAGGAACGAACAAATTAGCAAGCTTGATTGTGGATTGAAAATAGGAAAATAGGTGTAAAACCTACCTAGGTATGGGGGTTGGTTAGTGTCATAATGTGAGACTACTCTGTGTCACTTGTATCTGAGGTTTTATATAAAAATATGGCTAACCTGACTAAAGTAGACACACTTTTAGAGTTGTAACATCGTCCAAAATTTTTTTTTAATTTTTTGAAAGAAAAAATTTATTCGCAAAAAATAGATTAGACAAGCTCAAATATGCAAACAAATTGGACGATAATATTTTCAGTAATGCTGGTACCTTTATTTTTAAAATGTTGTTCTACTATATATGCGTTTTAAAATGATAAATAAAATATGACACGTGTTGTCCAAGAAAACTTTTTCTGAAACAGGTCTATTATATTCTTAGATACATATAACAATTCTCTCAAAACTGTGTTTTTAAAAACAGTCAGTTCTTGCGATGGCACAGAGATATAAAGTCCAGTTTAAACCAGGTACTTTTTGAGGTAACAAATTTATATGGAAGTTATAATTACAGACGGGATCGAGAAAAAATAAGGCACATGAGTATAAATAAGTTTGGGGAAATACTCTTTTTTCTTATCTTAAAATAGTTTACGAAGGCTTAAATCTTAAGTATTAACGCACCGTTGGTCTCACCGAAGTAAGAGGCTGTTAATGAACACGACACTTAAAAATTTGAAGGTGTGGAGAAAATAGAATGACCCAAGGGGAGGTTCCTCTGTTTAGACACCTCAGTTCAAGGCTTATCCAGTTACACTTTGACGGAGTGCATGAGAGTGGCGCTTCGTATTATTTTCTTGGGACCGATGAGGAGAGAAATAGTATTGGCCTATTTCTTAGAGGAGAAGGCCTGAGAATACCCATATAAGAGCCAGGGGTCTCCCACGAATCGTCATTGGGCAAGAGAAAAAAGCTTTCCTGTAAGAGTGGATTCGAAAATGCTAAGAGTTGTGAAAGATGCTATTCTGCAGACATAGGATCAATACTCCTACAGATTGTGTCAAAACAAAACGTATACAGATTGTGTCAAAACAAAACGTATATTAACGGATTTTTAAGGGGTTAGAATTGAAAAAAAAGGGTTTTAATAAAAAGATGCGACAACCCTGATTGTAACGGAGCTTGTAAGTGCTACAAAGAGAAAAATCTCTTAGAGGGTAAAATTGCCCGAATTTATCCACATTTTATATAAAAATTGGCTAATAGCTTTTGATATACGTGACGTATATTAGCAAAATATTTCAGAAATAGATTAAGCTCAATAAAAGTTTAAAAAAAAACTAAATTTACAAACAACCTTTCTCTAAATAAAACATCAAATTTAACTTCCACTCTGTCGAACATCCGCACAACCGAAAAATGGTCCCTTATTTCTTAAACACTAGCGATAGGATCAGAACAAAATATGCTAATGCAGATACCCCACTGCTTGTACAATTTCTTTTTATCTGCAATCTCTCGTACGTTGGCTCTAGACTTCGTCGAAAATGTTTAACATCGCACCCGACAAATTACCAACTGATTTATTCGGAAATGAGAAACATGTTTGCCAGAAATTAACATTGATTTGCACCGAGTTTGCTGTGTTGTTCGGTTATATGTTTAAAATAAATTATGGTTATTTTAGTTAAACCATGGTCATTGTTATTTATTTTTTGTTTTTAAAATCTTGGAATTTGGTAATTTGCACAGTTTTAAGTAATTATTTAAAAGCTTTATACTGGTGATTAAACGTTGTTGGGTTAATTATATTTGGTTTAAAATACTTTTAAGTTTTTTTCTTAAAAAACGTGTTTTATCTTTTAAAAGTCTTTTAACATAAAAAAACTGTAAATCGTTCGATATAAACCGGATTTGATGTTATTGCCTGTCTATTTTTTTTTTAATAAAAGTTATTTAAAATGGCTTGCTGATAATTTCACTGCTTTAATCCTTACTATTTTTTTATGTATTTTTTATCATAGTAAAAAAATAAGATGATATACTTTTTCGATGGTAAGTATGCTTTGTAGCTTAAAGTTGTTCTTCAAATAGCTAAATTTTTTATCAAAAAATAATAAGTGTTTTTATTACTTAAGTAATTGATAACTTAAAGTATTAGATAGTTCGAGAATGTAGTTGTAGGCAACAAAGTAGCAACACAGGAAACACCCGTTAATTTTGATGTATTGAATACCTAGTAGAAAATGAATTGAGTTAACCAATTTATATGATATTGCTGGTTAATTAAATAGCATCATTTTAAAACTAGTGTGATTTCAATTAAAACATATTTTTGTCACATTATCCTTTGGTACTTATACTTCTTAATTACTCGAGAAACAAACAATTTTAAATTAAAAAAAAACAACTTATAAAATTCAAGCATACGTTAATATCACTGATATTTAAATAACAACTGATTAATATAACTAAATAAGCGACTGACCCCAAGAAATTAATTGCGAATTAATTTGATTACCTATAATTTTTTTTTAATGTAACTAGGCTTAAAAATTTTCTTGTTATCCGAGAAGAAATGCAGCTGTTTTAAAATATTTTTGTTTTATTTGAGAGTTTAGTAATTAGTTTATAGTAAAGAGTTTATATTAAAAATAATTTTAAAAATATTAGATTATTATATTAAAAAAGAATTTATAGTTTTTCTAACGACCATATTCTTTATTCTAATACAAAGCTTTTTTTAAATAAGACAATAATGTCTTATAAATCTAAAATATAGGTACTTAAGATTCACTCTAATTTAGTGCCTAAAGGACATGTATTGGCTGTAAAGCAAAAAATACATCAATGGCTAGCTGAATTTTTTATATTCTAAGTAATTTTTCCTTTATAATTCTCTGAGTTTTTATTACAAAATATAACACGCCTTTTTCGTAGAGAAAACAGTTTTTTACAAAACGGTGCACTTTTGGCTTTAAGTTTTCATCTGCCCAGTCAGTTACAAGCTCGGTTACAAGTTGAATGGGACCTGTCCTTTTTACACAAATATTTTTATTGCATTTTTTCTACGAAGAACTAGCAAATTTACTTCTTTTATGGTTTATTGTTGGTCAGGAAACAAACACCTTGTTGATTTATCTTTTACGTTAAAACATATATTTTGTGTGTTATTAATTTGTTTTAACATAGCAAAAAATATTAAAAATTTCAGTGTGCATGCAAAAAGTAACAAGTTTTGGGCCGTTCTATTTTTTCTATTAACAGTAGGTTACTTAAAGTTTGACAGAGATACTATCGGATGGTCTGCTGCTATGCTTAAGCTTAAAATTTTTGTTGTGTCAAGTACTTGTTAGCTCTACTTGGTTTTCGAATTTATATCAACGTTGTATTATTCTTAACATCAATAATAATTATTACTATAATTAAATTGTTTATTGTTAAGTTTTGCTATTTTATATTATAATTTTAAATAAAACACAATATTAAAACCTCAGGTTGCCTTGTTAAAAAACAATCTTAGTCCTAAAACTTGTGGTGTCTCGTTTCCTCTTGACAGCTTCACCAAACTCCGTTTTATATTTACACTAATTAGTAAAAAACTATGTTAACATTGTTGTAATGTTCTTGTATATGACGAGATTCCTTTTATTATGATTGTTTAATTACGTAAATTAGACATCATATGTTCCATCATAATTTAATTCAGGCCCTGCTGGTAAAATACGTAAGGTCAATCTAAAACTACTAAAAAAACTGTAATTATAGGCTGTTTTGAAAATTATTTAATAATTGATATTACCGACTATCGATACATGAGCTATAATACCGCAATGAACAGAGTAGCGCAAGCAGAGCAATGTAGTTATCCTTAAGATGAAAAACGAGCAACCGATTATATTACACGAAAGCTATAATAGCGTAATAGAGTCGATTAAAGCGATCTACTTTATCGGCCGATTGAAATCGGTCTCCTGGTAGCCGTTTTGCCGCTTCATCACCGACTTCGATGAAATGGTCACGTTGTTCGTGACCCATTCTTGGTAAATCTCTTTAGAATATGGCTATTACGTTAGATTTGAATAATTAAGTTTTTGAGATATTTTAACTGTTCTACACAAACACACACACACACACACACATATACAGGGTGCCACAGATTCGATTGCATGCATGGGGATCTCGGAAACCGTAAGAGATAGAAGTCGGTTAAATTATGGCAAGTTGGATTTAGGTGCCTAACAACATGATGATTAAAGTTGTAAATTCGATACTTCCGAGATATAAACGAAATTTGCTGATTTCGTTTTAATTTTTTTCTGACGTTATTTAAAGAGATATAAAAAAACAAAAGACACTTTCTTATGGCCACTTCTTAAGCTCTAGAAAACAGCGTTGAGAGATTTTCCGTACGACGTTTCGTTTTCGTTAAACCATCATCAACTTTATTTTTTTAAATGCGGCACTCAATTGTTTATTGCATTTTTTTGAAGCAGTTATAATCCCAATTACAACAATGTATAACACTTAATATTTTTCTGTTAAATAAACATATTTTTCATAAGAGACAATGAGTAAGACAAGGAACGCACATCATTTCTTATGGGGGCGTTCCATATTTGTTAATAAATATTAAGTGTTATACATTTTTGTAATTGGGATAATAAGAGGTTCAAAAAAATTAAATAAAAAACCCAGGTCCGTATTTAAAAAAAAAAAGTTGATGATGGTCTAACGAAAACGAAACGTCGTACGGAAAATCTCTCAACGCTGTTTTGTAGAGCTTAAGAAGTGTCCATAAGAAAGTGTCCTTTGTTTTTCCATATCTTTTTAAATAACGTCAGAAAAAAATAAAAACGAAATCAGCAAATTTAGGTTTTTTTCCCGATATTCCAATACTAATTTTACAATTATAATCATGTTGTTAGGATAATAATTTATAATATATACCATATCGTATTTTTATTTATATATATATAATCTGTATTATATATATATATATATATATATATATATATATATATATATATATATATATATATATATATATATATATATATATATATATATATATATATATATATATATATATATATATATATATATATATATATATATATATATATATATATATATATATATAATAGAAATGTTTTTTTAAATTGGTAGATAAATATTTATTTTTATTTTTGTTTCAGATTTATTTTCGGAAGAAAATAACAAAATATTTGGATGACTACGTAAATATTCATTCGAATATTTGGTAAGTCTCATATATTATATTTGCATGTTGTAAACCTTTAGACTAACATCTATGTATGGGTAAGTATTTTTGTTTATGACTACCTATTTTCATACTAGCATTTCTTTAAAATATGGTTTTTCACTATACAATTATAGCAATCGTTTGATATGAAAATGCAGTTTTTATACTAAATTAATTTTTTTTAACTGGAGCCTAAGTCTTTCTAAAAAATTATAAAAATAAAAAGTTTAAAAAATAAACTTATTATACCGAGCTTATTAACGGAGACTTAATATGATCTTAAAAATAATACCACGTTTTTGGTCTTTACAAAGTTGCTTTTGTGGCAGTGATTCTTGTATTATACGATGTTAAATATTATCCATTGTTTTTAAATTTAAAAAATCTAATGTATGGCTATTATAAGGACTTTTTAAATGATTATTAATAGGACTGTTAGAATAAGTGTGTTTTTTTTTTCATCTTGGGACAGTCCACGAAGGCTGATGCCTAAGTACTAACGTACCGTGGGTGTCTTCAGTGTGGTAGAAGGAGTCTGCACACGGGAAATTAATTTATTTGAGATTGGGAGTGAGAAGAGAAAGACTTTTGCGGCAGCAGGTTCCAAAATTTGACACTCTAGGAATAAAGGAACGAAGAAAGCGGGAAGTTCGGGGCCTCTCTAACTGAACTGTAAAAGGATGCATAAAAGTTGCACTACGTGTTGCTCTGTTGGGAGCTGCCAGAGAATGGATAATCCTAAATAAGTAATTTTTCGTGTACAAATTTTGTATGATCACTGATCACAATCACCAGCATATCGCAAGTAGCTTTAGCAAAGAAAATCATTATAATTGCAACTGGCAAGACTAAAAAACTAGCAAATCGGAAAAAATAATTTAAATTGGTATTATGTTTGATTTGTACGAAGAATGTTTAAACAGGAACTGGCGGACCTTCTTTTTAAACAAACAAATTTAAAAAAATAAAAAAATTTACACACACTTTTACTAAGATTACTTAAATTAACTACTGCTTTTGTAGCAGATTAATTATTGTTTATCCTAAGATATTTTCAAATATAAACAGAATATTATCCTTTGCTTTATAGTAACTTCCAGGTTGCTAAGCAAATAAATATAGTTATTTAAAAGAGCAGTTTGATTTAACTTTAGTTTCAACTCTGAAAATCTTCATATGAAAGCCTAAAAATTAACGCATAAGTGACATCATTTTTTTAAAGTTTATTGTTGCTTATATCCTTCTTTAGTTACAATGGTATTTTTGGCTTAACTTGCTATAATTTTAACATTGTTTGTTAGGTTTGAAGGTTAGATCAAAGTGGGTGGAGGTAGGTAATCTTTTAGGTTTGGACTCTACAAGAACAAGTGATTTTTTTCTTATATTCATGTTATAAATTATGTAGCTGGCACACCATGTTTGTTGGTTAAAAATCTTATCAAAACAGTTTTTGTCTTAGGTCATTGTGCATATGTCATTTGGTTTCTTATAAAATGGCAGTATATTAAAAGTGGCTACGTTTTTACAAGACATCATTTTTATTAACAATTTATACCTGAAGACTACTGGTTAATAAAGTACATAATATATTAAATGTAACCAAGTTTTATCTGTTTTTAGTATGTCATAAATTACTCTGGATTAACTTGTGGAATAAGTAGCACAAATCAAAAGAAGTGAGTTCGTCAAGATAAGTTTGTATTTAACTGTTAAAAACCCATAACAAACGACATAAAATTGTAATTAAGGATCTACAGGCTCCTTTAAATCAAAGCTTAAATAAACATGCAATCAAACACACAATGCAACCAACGTAAAGGAAATCGAGTGAAACCAAAACCCATTATTTTATTAGGCTTGCTCCAATTAATTGCAGGCTTTTAGCTCAGTCGGTTCGTTTCTCTCTCCTCGATGTTCGCAAACCGAAAAATTCAATTAGCGAATTGTAATTCAAAGAGAGATAATAATCAAAGGTTGATTTTATCGGTAATTATTTAGGAGACCTTATCTCTAATTTAAGCGATACTGGCGAATAATTCATAGTAATGAATTTAAATTTGCTGTGTCGTTTACAATTACTTGGGGTTAGTGATATGACTATTAGTATATATAACACAATAAGTGCGTAATTTTGCTGATGGTATTTAAATGTACAATTTTATTTAATTTTTAGATTTGAATGACCTACTTGCATAATTCCGATGATTTTTTTAGTATGACATTGTCTTTAAAATATATAATTTTTTTTATGAAAAAAATGAAAAATTAAGAATTAGGCGTCAGGTAATTACGAAGATCTTATTTAAAACTTAAGGGATAACTACAAATAATCTATATTAGCAAATTAAAGTTTACTGAATAATCTGTAATTAATGAAATTATTGAAATCTAACTAAACACAGTAGATCGAGTTTATTGGCAGTCACAATCTTATTACTGACCGTGCTAAGCGTTCCTTACCTATGGTAATTTGACGAGAAGCGTTATTTCAAGGCGAAAAAATCAGTTGATATATTTTCTACATTTTGATCAAAATATATTTTTATTTACATTTTGACATTAACTGGATGATCCTAAACTTAGTAAGCATTCACTGAGTTGTCCGTTACTTTGTAACAAAACATGTTTACATGAAAAATAATAAATTAGATACAAATTGCTTTCTTATTCTATCACAGACCTAATTTTGCTCTTTAGCTTGACAAAAGTTTCGACATACTTGGTCATTTTCAAATGGGGATTTTGCCTAGAATTTGAATATAAAATAAAAATGGGTTTTTCATTTAAAAATATAAAAACTACTTATTTTTAAGTTTCAGTCTTCTAGGCAAAAATAATGTTTAAAAGCAGAAATAATGGCCATACTTTGTTTTACTTAAAAGTAAGCTCTGGTTACAATCTCGAAATTAACAACCCTGTTGTGATTTGTTATTAAAAAGAGATTTTTATAGATAAATAGATGAAAACATAATTGGGCATTTGTGTTTAAAATAAAAAAGTCGATGGTACTACCGGTTAAACTCAAAAGTTATTTTGGGGTTGAAATAATGCCAAAAGATATCAATTTATTATGAAAAAAAAGGTAAAAAAAAGTTTCTCTGAAAAACAATGACTAATATAATGGGTCATTTTTACGTACGTAAAATCTTTTTTTCTTAAATTTATTTTTTTTAACTAATACCATAAATCGGTTACCATTATTAAATAAAAAAAAATAGCAGGTACCTGATACAGTACAAAAAGTAAAGCTATATTTTATATTTACTATAATTGCATTTCTCTGTTTAACAAGTATAAATTACAATATTATATCAATATTAAATTCTAATCATAATAATATATATTTTGTCTGTACTATCTAAATAGTAAGACAAGACGTAAAAAGTACCTCTAGTTGTCTTGATGACTGTATGATTGTATGTTCGCTGTGCACGTAACTGGAAAAGTAATCATTAAATTATCTACTCTTAGTACTCTTAAGGTATGTTTTTCTGCAAAAATAATTGTTACCATGTTGCTAAACACTAAGGTATTATCACAAATTTCTAGGAAAATTATTGCCTAAATGCCATCCATGCAAAATTACTTACGGGGAAATAATTAAAGTCCATGTATGGAGAATTTCTTGATTTAAATTGAATGCAGCAAATGTCTGTTTTGCTCCATAAACAAAGAGAATATTATATGGTGTAAAATGGTTATATGGTGCATTCGTAAAGTAGTGAATAAATTTCTTAAAAATTTAAGATAACTTTTGGAAAAACGCTTGAATTTATATATACGGAGTAATTCCTATGGGAGATATGACGTTATCGTAAATTTTTTTACAGGGTTGTAAAGAGCACATTTTCTTTTTATCCGATAAGATAATTTTGAGTTTGGGTTGAATAACGAAAAAAAAAACAAAAAAAAACCCTTTTACAATTTTAAAATACTAAATTTATTGGCAATAAATTTTTTAAAAACACCCAAATTAAACATTTAAATCGTGCATAGTTCGCTGCTTGATAGTAACCTTAACAAAAAATATTTTTTATTGTTGTCATCTATCAGTGCTTTGAAATTAAACTTTGGTTAATTCTTTTAAAAGTTATTTCTTAAATTTTTAGCAAAATTAACTACAGTCTAAAAAAGAAAAAAAAATATATTTTTTATTAATTTTTATATTGGATTTTACTTGTAATTTTACATGTTGAATATTTTTTTTTCCAATTTTTATTTATTTCACACATTATTTAGTATTAATTATAGTGTATTTTTTCGACGTAAAAAATGTACCTGATTTTTGTAAAGATATTTTTTTTTAAATGGTAAACTTTATATATTAAAATATAGTGACCTTTCAAAATAAATTTTGACTATTTTACCTTGGATATGCACAAAATTGTGCTCGAGCTCTGTTTTGTAATTGTTTTGTTAATTTTCAATATGAAATTGGAGATATATATTACACTTAGGATTTGAAGTGTTTATACTAACTTATTGTATACATTTTAAAATTGTTTTATTTATTAATGAGATGTATTTATGCAAAAAAACAAGTAAAATGGAAATGCATGCAGCTTATTTTTTTGCGTTTCTACGTCTTATTTATCTAAATAACTTCGTTTGATAAAAAAAAAGAAATAATACTTAATATTCTTGCGATACCTGCTAGTCATACAGACGTGTGTTAAAAATAAAATTAAGCTATCCCCGTTTCTACGACAACTTAGTCACCGTTTTTGGATATAAAATAAATTAAAAAATGTAAATTTAATCATAATTAAAATAATTTAAATTTTGTTTTACAAAATTTTAAAAATACTACGAGCTTTTTTAAGATTTATGTCGTGATGTCACAGATGCATGTCTGTCAACTAACACAAGGAATATTTTGTAATAAATCAGCCACAACAATACATAACATAGTTACAATTTTAATAACATTTTTTTTAGTATCTTTTTTATAAAAGGTGTAATAAAATAATAATAAAATTTTTATTTTTATTGATATAAGTGCTACAAAGCCCAAGTTGTTAAGGAACGGTACACTTATTTTTAATGGAGTAAAGAAAATTAGTGCCTTACAGTTATTTTATATAAAAACTTTTTTCGGCACGCTTACTATTAAAACTATTCTATGTCGATACAAAAAGTTCCAAAAAGCTTTGAAACTACACCCTTTGCTCACGCTATTCCCTACCTAATATGATACATAGTTTGCTACGAATCCTATAATTTTCCAGCCAATATCAAATCCTCATATGATTAAATCAATAACAGACAAGTTATCAACTGAAAGGGCGGGGTTTACCCTCTTTTTTCCCTTTAAATCGTTTGTCATCAAAATATATTATCCATACGCCCCCGTATGAATTCACCAAGTTGCCATTATGCTCTTCTTATTTGTACCGGGTTTATTCAAATAAAATTTATACTTTGGGATAATATTACTAACAGGAATTAAAAACACTTAATGTGTATTATAATATTTCATTTTAGGGCATTATTTTTGCATTAGAACAAATTAGGATAAAGTCAAAACTTTGGTATGGTACGTTTCACAATAATTGTTATTTCGTTATCCGGAACAATATTAATTTAATGATTAATACCACTTGTGGATAACCCAACCATAAATTGGTTGCCTGACAAATATCTATTGTGTAGGCACCGTACCTTTTGAAAGGGTACAGGTCCTGATTACCTACCAATATTAATAGTTTAGGTTAGCTATTTGGATGCTTTATAACATAAACGAAAATACCTTGACAAACTCCAAACGACTGATGAACTAAGACGAAAAGACTTTGCTTTATATTCAACACCTGCAATTTGCCTATAACCTACATAAGATGCCAAAAAGTAGGTACAATAATAAAGAAAATTTTAAGTCCGGACCTACATGAGGGTACCCAAAGTATATTAAGTTTTACGACTAACAGTAGCAGGTAAAACGAGAAATCCACGAATATTTTTCATTTTTATCTAGTTCTTCATGATATACATAAGCGTGTACTAGTAATTAAAAATCAAATTATTAATCCTTTATTTTATTTAAAAAAAGTAATTATAATGTTCTTTTAGAAGTAAATGTTTTTACTAACTCTTGTAGACCAAATTTTTGATAAAACCCTATATGTTATCGCTCTAGAATTGTTATGCTGTAGGATTTATCGAGAGGGTGCAAATTGTAAAATGTCAAATTTTAGGGTAGTTGCAATCGGCCACCCCCTTTCTATATGTGCTGTCGTCGGCTTTGACTGGTTGTTTAGGATCGCGTCACCCTTAATCAAATACATTGGGGTTAAAGTTTATATGTTTTGGGGAGAATAGATGCGAAATCAGCGTGTGTCGCTGTTTTCGTTAATTTTATGGGATATTGCGGATTTGTTTGGGTTTCTTTTGACAAAGAAATATTACAGTTGTTAAGGAATTTTAACTAAGGTGTCAGTTTAGGTAGAAAAAGTGAGTATTTTAAAAATTAAGTTTTTGATTAAGAGTTAAATATACATATACAAAGTAAACTTATACCAACCCAACTAAAAATATTTTACAATTCTATAAACGAATATTCGGTTTCCAAAGTGGTTATAATTATTATTATTTTTATTTAAATTAAGGTCGTAATAATATTTATAGTAAATTATGGTTTACATTCTATTGTAGTATATAATTCTAATATTAGTAATCAGACATGACGTTTTTTTTAAACAATAACCTGTATCCCTGTCGTATGTCTTACACTTTTTATTTCTAGACATAGTTGATTTGACAAATGATAAGTCGTTATTTATCATTTTTATTTTTTACCAATTTTGTTACTTTTAATATACGTGTATTGTAACTTTGCGATGTTTATTTGTTTTTTACGATATATTTACCACATAACAAAAAGAAACTAAAGTCCTATATATGAATTTCCGTATTGTGTCACCGCTATCTTAGATGCTTAATCAACTTTTTATCACCGACTTTTATGTGACGAAATATGCAATAATTCAATTTTATTGCATTGAATCATATATAAATAACGAATAATTACCACCTACCCCCAATAACGTCAGGTAATGTATTTCAGACCTATAGCACGCGTTGCTAAACTTCGCTGACGAGTGCGAAAGGTTAGAAAGGTTATAGACCAAGTCCTTTCAATCACATGAGTGTTATGTAGTCATGTTAAAATACACGTGTATTCTAAATAACTTAATATTCGTTTATTGGTTGTCTACCTTTAACACATTTATCGCATTTTTTTTAAATTCGAACTATGGGGACTTGTTACGAGCTCCACAACATGGTTACAAACGTTGTTTATCAAGTGGGCATTTGTTTTTTCTGAAAAGTCAGTTTGTCCCATCAAGCAAAGGCAAGTTTTTTTTTTTAATTACAATAAGCAATTTCGAAGGTCTTCCTTCAGACGTAGAAGTTACCGCAGTACATGCCATGAAATCATTTTTGCCGAAAAAGTCGCTATTAAAATGTGAGAAAATATACAACCAGTTTTTGACATGGCATGATGGCAAAAAGGTGAAAAATAAGTGCAATGAAAAAGTAATTTTAGCATATTTTGAATCAGGGATTGTTTTAATGAAAGTAAATAATGTGGTATTAATATTTGTAATAATTAGTAGAAGGAATTTGTATCAAAAATGTAGTTTTTTTCATTACTCGAAAATTCGTTGTGTTATAGATTAGATTATAGAACACCACTAGTTGTGTTATGAATGAGTATATGAGTGTATGAATATATTATAATATTAGTCCCCTAACGTATTTCAAATATTAGAAAAATACTTATTTAAAATCGTCATTCGTAAACGGTTGTAGAAATATATTTTTAAACCACCCCAAAAAAGATTTAACATCCATACTTTACTTCTTCCCTCTCGAAAATATTGAAATTATATGCTTTTTTATATATATTTTGCTACCCCTCTTATACATTTTTGCTTGTATCATCCCCTTTGCCTGCATATATTACTTATCACTGATTTTTATTTCAATAATAACTTCCAAATATCTTACTTGCAACATTAAAATGAATTGAAAAAATAAGTGGGATAAATATTTTGTTGTATTGCAGTGATTTTTTTGTTAGGTATTTTCTCATTATCCGTAATATATGAAGAAATTTGAATGACTAGGCTATTATGCTGCGTAGCAATGGTTAAGCAAATAAAACTAGGTCTGTCACCAGGTTCAAATAAAGAAATGTTACCGGTTGTAATTACACAAGTGCATCAAAATTGCCGATAATTTTTCACGAAAGCATGTTGTCAAAAAACTGCATGAGTTTATGTTCATATTTTGTCAAAAGAGCCCGACTCCGAAGGAGAAGGGCTCTTTAACAAAATATGAAAATACCGAAAGCAGTTTTTTACTGACAACATGCTTGAATGGAAAATTTTTAGGTTTATTTTGATGCACGAGTGTAATTCCGAAGGATATTTCCCAAGTTAATAGAGTAAAATATATGTCAAATGTCACGATGATAAATGCACATTTCATCAATTAACACTGCCATCTTGAAATCGCTACTATAGCAACGGGATCTTTTCGCTGAAAAGATCCCGTCGCGTCGTCTAGACGACGGGATCTTTCGCTCTAATTTTTCGATAATTGCACACCTCTTATAGCATTTTTTATACACGAGGGAATTATCCTTTGTAACAAATGTATCTTTTTTCATTGTCCCTAAATTTGTTTATTGACAAAAACATTAAATATGTTTTTTTTTTCGTAAGACCCTTAGATGCAAATTAATATTATTTAATGTAAAAAGTGGAGATCTTTTTATTATTTATTTGCTGATTACTTTTTTACTACAAAATTTCAAAACCGTCCTAAAAATACTCTTAAAACAAATGTTTCTATCATCTGGACTATATATAATTCTCAAAATATTTTAACGATTAAAACCAAGTTTAATTTTACAGTTTATGACGTACATCGTATTTATTTTTTTGGTCCCCTGAACACATCTGTTGACATACGACATGTTTCTTTACTGGGGATATTACTTTTTATTTTTCCCACATGTTAACTAAAGATCACGTGTTTAAACGACATGTAATATAAATATTTAGAAAAATATGGAGTTTTCTTGAAGCACATAAAATAAGCATTTTTGAATTTTTAGGAATATGATTTACCAAATATTGTGTCATGAACTAATATTTATTTTTTATTCAGTAAAAAAGTAACCGTTGCAAGGAATTTTGCACGAATTGGCGTTGATGTATTTATTAGCTTTCTAATTAAAGAAATAATAAAAAAAACTACATGATGGTGCACTTTTATCAGGTAAATCGGTGATTCGGAGAAAGTGCAGAGAGGATATATAATTAAGAACATCATTTTTTTCTAGAAGAAGCTAGAAAGCTCTTCCTTTGTTAACGTCGCTGAATGACGCACACACTTGTAGTTTTAAGTAAAATTACAAAAGTGTAAACGTCTTTCAAAGTATTAATGTATCCTCTTTTTTCTCTGTTATATTTTTGCCTGCTGAAAAAACTTTAACAGTTTGTAGTTTTAGTCAAGATTATAAAAGTGTAAAAAGTTTTCTTTTTTAAACTATTAATTTTTATCTTGTTATCTTTATTAAAATAATACACCATATTTACAGCTTTAATGTATTTTGTAACTAGTGGATCATTTTAATGATCTGTTAATAAAATAAGTTTACGAATTCTTAAATTCCCTATAATGACATTATACCAATTAGAAAGTGGTTAGGTTAGGTTTTAGTTATATAAAAATGACATATATGATAAAATGTAATATTTTTAGTAAACAAATAGGTGTAGTTTCGTTTAAAGGAATTTAGATGGCACCCAGCTGTTGTTTTAAAAGTTAAGTAGAAAGTAAAAACTTTATACATAACTATGTTTTTGTTTGATTTATTTAACTTAAAAAGTTTTATAGTTAAAAGCAGGTCCTACTTCAGGTCTGTAATGTATATGTGGTCTTGGAACCAGATGCTTCTAAACTGCAAGTTACTTAGTAGTGTAAATACCAAGCTTTATACTTTAATACTTTTGTTTTTACTTATTGTTAAACAAACAGTAAAAAGCAAATAAGCTATTTCAAATGTTAGTTGGGTGAAAATTGTTCCATTTATTTTTGGCCTGATAAGATTATGTATATACTGTAACATAGCTCGTTAATGGCAGTAGAAGTAAGATATACCATACAAAACTACAAATATTAAAAAAAATGTTTATTTATTTTATTAGATCATAAGGTTTTTTTATAATTTTAGTTGGAAACATCTGGAAAGGATGTGGCAATCGTGAGTTTGTCTGTTTGTAATGTTATATAAAAGATATAAAAACATTGGTTAAGATGTAGTCGTCAAGTGTTAATTATTAATGTATGACAGCAACTTACACTTCAAATATATCATTTATAATAAAGATGTAAATTTAGAAATAAATTTTAATTGTTAAAGTAGGACGAAGTAATAGCTACATCGTTAACCTGGGTCATTTAGGAAATATGTGTATTTGTACTAAAATTATTGTAATTGATCCATGGAAACTAATTGAAATTACTCGCTAAAGTGTATTTAAATTAAATATAAAACACGTCAAACAATAATCAAGGCAAGTGTACGTGAGAGGTCACCTATTGGCTGATCAGCGATAAAAGCAAAGACGGGTTTGAAATCGGTATGCATGCTACTCACCAGAAAAGTAAAATACAGGGTGTCCCGGAATATGTGGGCAATCTCTCGGAATCTAATAGAAAACCTAAAAATATTATGACAAGTTCCCAAAAAATTTTTTCCGATGCCCCTTCCCTACGAAGATAGGTACAGGTGCATAACGGACGCCCCAGGAAATCGTTTTTGTTTAAATAACTTTTAAGATACTAGGCGTAATTTAATGTTGTTTTAATATGATGATTACTAGATAAGTATTCTTAAAATGAACCCAATTAATCATATTTGGCTTATTTAGTTTGCCAGGGCGGACTATTGACACAATAAAGCAATTTTAACATCTGTATGATAAAGGCTCGACAATATCATTTTTGGATAGCTTTAACCTTAAACTAAAAAAAAGGTATTCTTGATTGACATCGATAAAATCAACTGTTTACGAGAAATAAAATATCATAGTTTGTAATTTTTTTTATTACATTATACAGGGTGTTTTCTAATTGTACGTCAATATTTAGGAAAACAATTCTTGGGTCTATTTTAAGAAGAAAACTTTATGTGAACGTATGTCCTAAACGTCTTAACTTTTAAGATACAGGGTGGTAAAATTTTCAAAAATAAATTATTTATTATTAATATCTGTTATACCAATTTAGATATTTTAATTAAATTTGGCATACATGTACGATGTATCAAGAAGCATTTTTTAGTGTACCACATTTTTTTTATTTGCAAAAATAGGCAGGTCAAATTCTGTACGAACGCCACTGGTGGAAATAAAAAAAATATGGTACGCTAAAAACTGCTTTTTGATACATAGTACATGTATGCCAAGTTTCATTAAAATATCTAAAGTAATATTACAGATATAAATAATAATTGATTTATTTTTGAAAATTTTACCACCCTGTATCTCAAAAGTTGAGACGTTTAGGACATACGTTTACATGAAGTTTTCTTCTTAAAATGGACCCAAGAATTGTTTCCCTAAATATTGACGTACAATCAGAAAACACCCTGTATATTGTAAAAAAAATTACCAACTATGATATTTTATTTCTCGTAAACAGTTGATTTTATCAATGTCAATCAAAAATACCTTTTTTTAATTTAAGGTTAAAGCTTTTTAAAAATAATATTATTAATCCTTTATCATACAGGGTGTTAAAAAAATTGCTATTATTGTACCAGAGCTAGTCCATCCCTGACAAACTAAATAAGCCAAATATGATTTATAAGGTTTATTTTAAGAAGACTTATCTAGTAACCATCATACCACAAAAATATTAAATTACGCCTAGCATTTTAAAAGTTATTTAAACAAAAACGATTTCCAGGGGCATCCGTTATGCACCTGTATCTCCGTAGGGGAGGGTCATAGGACAAAGGTTTATGGGAACTTATCATAATATTTTTAGGTTTTCTATTAGATTCCGAGAGATTGCCCACATATTCTGGGACACCCTATATATTGTAAATTTAAATGCATTTTAAGTAAACAAAAACCAGATAACCAATAGGTGATACAGTAAAAAGTCATGGAAAGTAACATTATTTCTTGATTTTAAAACTAACTACTCTTTATTATGGTTCTAATAATAATTCTGGATTGTCACATTTTTTTTTTAATATTTCTTTTATTTTCTAGTTAAAATACATTGAAAAAAACAAAGTATAAGCAAACGTTTTCTACAAAGTAGAAGGTTTATATGGGTTGTAATTGCAACATTTAAATTAATATATTTTTATCGATTTTAGCTTAGAGCTTTTAATGTACTTCAAAAGAAAATAAAATACTGTTGTCTCCATTTGGTAAGTTTTGGTCTTTCTTCGAAAAATGAATGTTCCAAGGAAAATATGGCTAAATTAAATTAATAAAACATGAAATATACCCCAAGTTAAAATCTTAACAAATTTAATTTAGTAATAAATTATTTAAAACATTATTGAAAAGTTATTAGCATACTGTAAAATCGGTACAACTTAATAGGTTTACGTTTGTTTTTACCGAGAAATCGCTGTAAGGTAGTAAAATAGTCCTGATCAATTAGGGTTTTTAATATTTACTTCAATATGTCTACAGTGGATAAAATAATGTAGTAGACCAAACATCATTTAAAAAGTTAACTCTTATCTTCCTAAGAAGGTCACTTACAAAATATACGGAGGTCCTAGAAATACGTGCAATGTTAAAAGAAAAATTCAAACATAAAGTCGCACTGTGTCCTGGAGAGCATGTAAGAAATATAATCGTAGATCTCGTAGAGCATGTAAGAAATATAAATTTGCCTGTAAGTCTGTCACTCTTTCTCTAAAATTTGGAGTACCCCAGGGTTTAATATTGTCTCCACTTCTTTTTTAAATATTTTGTAATGATTTTTTAGAACATTTAAGCAAAAATATGTCGGTTTGCAGATGACACTTCTATTGTAGTTCTAACTACAATAGAACTCTAGATCGCTCATATACAGGGGCAGTTGAGACCGAAAATAGAATATCAAGGGTTTTTTACATGGTGCCAAGAAAATGGGTTCTTGCTAAACTCTAAAAATCAGTTGTTATCCAATTTAAAAGTAGTAACAAAATGGACAAAAACCCACAGAGTTCGCTAATAAAACCCAATTAAAATTCCAAAAAAATACAAAATTTCTTGGATTAAACATAGAATGTAAACTTTCGTGGGACTACACATAGAACAACTAGCAAATAGTTTGGCAACATCGTGATTTTTGGTGAATAATTTAGGAAAACAGGTAAATAAACATGTAGTACTCCAATACATAAATGCGTGTGTCCAGAACAGACTAGCATATGGGATCACTGCTTGGGGTTCTTTGTCAGGAATAAATAGATTACTGGTTTTTTAAAAGCGTATTTTAAGATCTTGGAAGGGAGTCACCTTCCTGGAACCTGCTACTCCTCTATTTAAAAAGTATAAAGTCATGACCGTGTTCACTTTATTTCTATAAATTTTGATTTTCTATAAATAATTAAGTTTAATTTAATTAAAAGTTCACAACGGTTTAGATTGTTTAACAAAACGTCATTGTCAGTGTTATTTAATGATTTTAGTAGGCAACCTGTCAAAATCTGACAATTTGTTAAACATTCTAAACCGTTGTTAACTTTTAACAATTGCTAAGTCCATTGCTAAATTTAACAACGCGATCATCACTCGGCCGTAGTGTTATGAGACATAACAATGCATTTTTTGAAATAATTCATTGTGTATGACTGTTAATGCATTTAACATGTTACCTCAGAGAATAAAATCTATAACAGAATTTAAAAAATTAAGTCAGTTATTTAAGACATATTTTTTGAAAATCGTAAATATTCCCATTTTGATTACTTTAATCTAATAATAATAATATAAATAACTATCCTTGTAAGTTTTGATTTTTCTCTGGTGGCTTTTTATGTCTCTATGTCTTTTGTTCGTGTAATAATTTGTACAATATACTTACGTTGTTTATTTTTATTTGTAATTGCATTTTGTAATTTTAAGTAATTAAATTTTACATTTGACTCATGCTTTGTTTTTAATAATGAAACTTATGTAATGAAGAATAAAAATAAATACATAAATAATTAAATAAAAACTTTATTTTAATAGCAAAACATTTAATTGTTACAAAAAATATTTAACGGATCAAAATTAATGTCACAGGTGCGTTCAAGTTTAGAACATAACGTACAAATAAATTAACTAATGTATTATAGTAATAATTATTTTCTAATACTACCTTAATAAAAAGGCATTCCTAAGTCTACTTTAAAACGTCTTTAAGTCGTATAAAAGAATTCCCTGAAAAATATGTTTAGAAAAAATAGTTTTAAAAATAACTATTTAATAAATTTATTCATATTAATTTTAAATAAAATAAAACTTTTATGGGTAGCTTCTACGCGATTTCTTTTTTAATTATATTAATGTAAATTAATAAACTAACCCGGAGGCAAAAAAAAACACTAAAAACCTTTTTATCATAATAATTATCATCATTTTTCCAACAGTCATTAAATTAAAAAAATATCACGCAGTAAATTATTTAAATTAGCACACGATGAGTCAAGCTAAAAGAACATTAGTCACCACACACCTATTTGATATTGCGAAAATTAGCATTTTTATATGTTTAACATTCAATTCAGATGCAACATTTATTATATGCTAATTTTTTTCATTAGCAAATTTTTTCACATAAGTAATTGCACCGCTTGTTGAGACATTAATTTAACTTCCGCTAATGCAACTAACAACCCTAATGTGGTTTTCAGCGTTAATATAGATTATATAAACGTGTTCGTTCATTAAGGCGGTAACAACGATTACTCAACTTAATATGGACTGTTTTCGCAGAAAGGGACCATACCACAACCATAGATGTCAAAAAGGATCTAGAATACTTACGCGGTGACTGCCCCAAAATGATTTTTTTTTCGCTTGTGTCGACCCTAAAAAACCCAGGTTGGCGAGACTGCACAAATACACAAAATATCACCCAAGGCAGTCAAAAACTATTAAACAAGATAAAAACATATCACATTGCTATTTACAAAACTGAATCGACTAAATCAACTTAAAGACAGTTGAGAAATGGGATGAAGTTTATAGTGATGCAGCAGCCCTAGTCATTGCCAGTTATTTCCAAAAATACCTATGCAAATGGAATTGCATAGGTATTTTTATTGTGGCCAATATACCAATTTAAAAAGCCATTATAAAAGAAAAAAAGGAAAGGTATATTTAATAGATTTACTACAATACTCTATTCAAAGCATAAATTCAAAATAAAAAAAATATGCTTTTTAAATTTGTTAGTATTATATTGCAAATATACATGAAAACCTTTAATATGTTTTTGCTTAACATAAAGTCCAACATATCGTCATTCCAAAAAAAATGATATAAGCAGTAATTTAATATTCATCAAATATTTATTTTTTACCAAATAAGAAACTGTGGATAGCATATTTGGGTTTTAAAATTTAAAAAAAAATAATTTTATGTACTTTTTTGGCTTATGTTACTTTTCCTAAAACCAAAATAATATAAATGGGGCCACTTTTAGAGTAAAGTGGTTTTCCTTCTTACATATTATTTAGTAGGTTATTTTAAAAGAAAATATGACTTTTTTAACAGCATATCACCTTTCAAGAAGCATAGATATCAAAGTTTTAGAAAACGGAGAAAAACAATCAAGAGTGCTGGGGACAAAACCAAGGCCAATGGAATTTTTTAACGATAGACCACTAGCGAGGTATAGAGTTCCTACGTGACTTTTATATTGTAGGAACTTCATACCGTGCTCTTGGATTTGTCGATTATCACCGATTCGTTGAAGCCATCAGACGACATACCGCAGACTACTGATAATAGAATTTAACAAATATTGTTTGTTTATATAATGTTGGTTTTATGACATAAATAATTATTAGTTAAATTAATAAGTATTTTATAGGTTTTTATTTAATACCATTTTTTTATTGTGAGCATTTTATATACGATTTTGTGCAGATTAGACTAAATATTAAAATTAGAATTTTTGGGCTATTTTACACGACGAAAATATAGAGTCAAATATTAAACCGAAAGTAATTTTTGTAAAATTACACACATTATTTACTAGGGTCTAAAATTACTGAACGTTTTAAATAGTATTCCATTTTTTGCATTAAGTCACTAATTATTATTAATCGAAATTATCCATTGGAACTAAAGCATTGCTTTTTGGTTGTTTTGTTTAAGTTATTTAAATACAGGGTGTAAATAAAGTATGTGGCCAAACTTCAGGGGGATATTCCTTACCCTATTTTAAGACAAAAAGTTCATATAAACATATGTCCTAAACAGCTTTGTTTTCTTGATACAGGGTGTTAAAATATTTTAAAAATATAAGTTTTTCCTAAATAAATAAACGACGCAAATTAGAATGACGTTGAAATTTGATGACAGTTTAAAGTGTGGACAGAGGAATAGTTTAAACTAAAGTTTTTTTCTCTCATTTTGCCAGTGGCGTGCACAGAGGTAACGCTCGAGCTTTAATTTAAAAAAAAATTATTAACACACTATTTGTTTTAATTTGACCTGATTTTAGGACTAACCAATTAAAACTACACAAAAGTCATCTCCTCACTTTTTCCCTCAGCTTAACTGTTTTCGAAAATAATTAAAAAATTAGGTATGCGTAGCATTAATACTGCAATCGTTTGAAAGGAATAAGAAAAATAAAAAGAGTGCCATGGACGGAAAAACAATTCTTTAAAGAAATCTGACAGCCGCCATAACTTTAAACAGTGAGTACGGTTTAATATTATAAGATCGTAATTTAAAGTGTTTTAACGAGTTTAAGCTGTAAAATTAGTTACTAATTTAATAAAATAGTTTAATTTACAAACACAGAAAAGGCCGATATGCATTTTGATTATGGAATGGTCCAAAAAAATTCAAGAGCGGCTAGACGCATTTATTAAGAGAGGTACCCTTATAGCCTTGCACTAAATAGGCAAACATTTGTAAGAATACATGAAAGGCTGTGCGAATCAGACACTTTTAATAGGTCGGCTGCAGTTATTGGGAGACCTGCAACAGTAAGAACAGTGGAGATGAAGGAAGCAGTTTTACATGAAATTGAGCATAGTCCTGAGGCAAGTACACACAAAATTGCACAGCAATTAAACACCACTCACGTCACTGTATGGCAAAATTTTAAGGGATTATCAGCATCAGCTGTATCCTTACCACATACAGCGTGTTCAAGCATTATTACTTCCCGATTTTCCCAAGCGAGTTGCTTATTGTACTTGGATTTTGCAACAAGTGGTACTATCTCCGAGATTTCTATCCCAAATTTTGGTTACTGATGAAGCTTGTTTTTCCCGAAATGCAATTATGAACTTTCACAACAATCATATCTGGCGCGAAGAAAATCCCCATGCGATAATGGAGAATAATTTTCAACAACAGTTTTCCGTAAATGTTTGGGTTGGTATGATAGGTGATTTCCTTATTGGACCTTATTTTTTACCCCCGAGAATAAATGGTCAATAGTATCGTAATTTTCTGGAATTCGTGTTACCTGGACTATTAGAAGATGTCCCACTGGCAGAAAGAAGACTAATGTGGTTCATGCACGATGGGGCCCCATCTCACTTTAGCATAGTAGCACGTCAATTTCTGGATGCAACTTATAAAGAACGATGGATCGGTCGCGGGGGTCCACACCCATGGGCACCCAGATCACCAGATTTAAATCTCTTAGATTTTTTCCTATGGGCACATGTAAAATCCCTCGTTTATAAAACTCCAGTCAACACCAAAGAAGAATTAAGACAACGGATACGGGATGCAAGTGATCAAATAAGACATACGCCGGAGATATTGCAGCGTGTTCGGGAATCGACATTGAGACGAGTTAATGCTTGCATTGAAGTTGAGGGTGGTCATTTTCAGCAACTATTATAAGAATAAAGAAATTGTCTATATCTCATGATCTTTTTTAATGTTTGAGACTTCGACTTTGTGTGTTTTTTAAATTATTGTTTATTATTTAAACCATTATAAGTTATTATTTTTACGTTTTATGTATGAGTTTTTTAATAAAAATAACTATTTGTTGTTAAGTAACTAAAAAAATTTCACCCCCTTTGTATTTAGGTTTGGTTAACTAATGATTTTATAAAAAGGAAATCCATAGAACTACCCAAAAGTAATCTTTATTATTTTTTAATTTTTCTCGAAAGCAGTTAATCTGAGGGAAAAAATTGAAGAGATGACTTTCGTGTAGGTTAAATTGGTTAGTCTTAAAATCAGGGCAATTTTTCTAAAATTAAAGCTTGAGCGTTACCCCTGTGCATGCCACTGGCAAAATGAGAGAAAAAAACTTCAGCTTTAAATATTCCTTTGTACACACTTAAAACTGTCACCAAATTTAAACGCCATTCTAATTTGAGGCGTTTAGTTATTTAGGTAAAACTTATTTTTTTAAAATATTTTAACACCCTGTATCAAGAAAACAAAGCTGTTTAGGACATATGTTTATATAAACTTTTAGTCTTAAAATAGGGTAAGGAATAGCCCCCTGAAGTTTGGCCACATACTTTATTAACACCTTTTATATGGGTACAGAAAGTATATATATTTTTTAATTTTTAAAGAAAGAGTTAATCAGTTTGTGTTGATTTTATTTAAACAACCGAAATGATATAAAAACAAAACTAGTTAGGCGGACATATTTAATTGCTGTCTGTCGATCATTAACAGATCTGTCATTTATAACCGTCTTTAATACAGTAAAATTTTCAAAATTTTGCATAAGTTTGATTATTGTCTGTGTATTTTAAGTTGGTTTTTAAATACGGTAATCAATTTATATCATTGATTTTAAATAGACGTTTTGATTTGTTAAGGCTGTGGCAGTTTTTTGTTATTGTTTTATGAAATAAAAAAATCAGACTTTCTTTAAAATTATTTTAATCAATTAAATATTTCTTTTATTGCATTTTATTTTAAAACCGGATAATATTCTTTTTGAAAAGGCAGAATTTCTTGGATTATAGAAATAAAAACAAACCACAGAGTAAAAAGACCCCTTTAACATTTTTAGATATAAATTGGCTACAATAAAGTGGTCCATTTTATTTTTTTGAAAGATTTTAGAAATAACGATAAGAATATGTCGTTGGGCTTATGCCAAAAACACGAGTGTGTCTTGCTTAGGGAAACATTCACATTCGTAATTTTTCCTAAACCGTTAAACTTAAAAAAATGGATTTGCCTTGAAACCTAACATATACGCCAAATCTTAATTATTTACTAACTGTATACTATAATCCAAAATATTAAAATACCACTATCTGAATACTTATTGTGCTTTTTTGTATGTAATTTATTTGTTGAAGGTTTCACAACGTTTCAGCGTGTATTTCCACTTTCTGTGTGAGTTTTCAATAGATAACTCCAGTGTTAACCGAGTTATCACTTAAGATTGAATAGGTATACACATCGAGATGCTGTAAATCTATCAAAAAGAAAACTGTTTTATTGAATGAATTTCCTTGAAAGCTTATCCGAGCCAAGTTTAAAAAAGACAAAACATTAGTAGAACTCACCAGGATGATGAACTTTCCATTGGTTTATTGCTCAGTGGTAGCAAATATTTATATGGAATGGTTTGAGGAACACGCTATTAAAACTGCACCTATCAAACTAAAAGTTGGGCTAAGATATGTTGACGCTACTTTTATTATATCGACAGGTAATGACGAAGATCTTAAAGGTTTCTTAAAATATCTAAATTGCTTCCAGCCTTGAATTAAATTCATAATGAAATAAGAGCAAAATTTGGCTCTATCTTTTTTCGACGTTCTAGTCAAACGAAATAATGGACTTATACAAACCTCGGTATACAGAAAACTCACCCACCAGAATTCTAATCACTCAAACGAAACGAAACAGAGGATCATACGTACTCTATATACTCGTGCAGTGACCTTATGTAACAGTAAGGAATCCCTGCAAAAAAAAGAAGTAACACAACTAAAGATCATATGCAGAACGGATACCTACTGTGAGAGACTGGTATAGGAAACAATCGAAAAAAAAGATCAAAATAAGACAAAAAAACCCTGACTTGAACGAGACACTACATGACCAAATTTTATGACAATTCCATGTATTAAAGAAACTTCGAAAAAGATCCGCAAAAGTTCGTAAAAGGATAATATTAAAACGGCATTTAAATCCCAAACTACTTTGGGAAGTATTCTTACTTAGAAAAGACCAGGCATCAATGTTTCAAATGATGACTCTATCTACCAAATTCCCTGTGAATGTGGTAAGGTATACATTGGGGAAACGAAAAGACTACTCGAAGTTAGAATTAAAGAACACAAAAAATATACGGAACGAGGTAAATCGTCGAAGTCAGGATGGCCGCAACAGTTGCTAAACCGTAAAAAATCTGTCAAGCTTCGGTGAATAAGGGATAGTAAATAAGCCGTAGCTTTTAAGAATATTTTTTAGTTATCACATCAAAACTGTTGAAGATACATCAATAATCAAAACGTTGTGTAACAATTAACTAATAAAGACAATCGAAGTCCAAGATTTTAGTGTTATTGATTGAATGAAGTTCTTGAGTAATACGGAAAGACATGTATTTAGAAAATTTAACACGCTGTTGCCAAGTATCTATAAGGGCGGAATTAGCAGATTAAGAGTGCATTTATGCTACACCTTGGGGGTCGGGCGAAAGGACGCGGAGACGGTGGGCGGAGACTAACAAACTCCCACTACCACAATTTTCGTATAGCCGCATTAAAAATATTATATTTTATTTAGGTTCTTCCAAATTCGGTGTCTCGAAGCGATGTTGTTTTTGATTGCAAGCCTACAGGAGATAACGTTTTTCGGTAACTATTTTTCACTTAAATGACATAAATTATACACCATTTTAAAGGTAAGGAAATAATATATGCCTCTGCTGTAACCGATTTTTGAAATATGAGTCGAGTTAAGAGAAAATAGTATCTAAACATAACCAATTTTAGGGTGACTTTCACTTAAGGAAATATTAAAAACTAAATCCAATATTATAGCAGAAGCCTAGACTTAAGTGTTGGCTTTCATATAGTTTTTGAAAATTATCGATAACTTATACCGTTTTTGAGAAAAACATTATGCCCCGAACCCTAAATTGTATCCAATTTTCGCAGCGCGAATGGACTCTTAAAATTTAAATATTTTTAAGCCCCCGTTTCGGTTTAGATGAAATTCGCGAATTTTGCATATTCGTGACTTTGCATGCACCCGACAATGTGACAAAAATAACTTAATTGGGGCAGATATTTAGGATCCTTATATAATCCAATTAAACCATTTTTATATAAGGTCGGCATATAATTTAGGCATTCTTTTTTAAAGCTAAAAAATAGCTTCTAAAAAAACCCACTTTAAAGAATATTATAAATAAATGGTTTAAGCCCGACATTTCCTTGGTTAAATACAAAAAAATACTGTTTATGTAATGACATTTTTGTTTCAATACCCTGTATATGCAAAAAGTTCTGTTTTTAAATTCGGAACACAGTGTTTTTAATATTTTGCGTATATAATTCCTTATTAAAATAAAAGTATAGAAAGCATACCCTACATGATCAAAAATGTTTTAAACAAAAGCTTCACTTATTTTAGGATATTTTTAAATAACAAATTACGTTTTACAACTTGTAGTAAAAGTCTCTTGGTATTTTTAAAATCAACTTTAATAATCGAATGAACGCCTCAAGAGAATGTTCTTTAAATGTTTGGAAAGAAAATGGAAATATGACATTAACTTTTCTTGTTTTACTAGAAAATAAATGTAAAATAAAATGTATTGTTATTTATTTTAACCTTTTAAAAAATTAAATTACCTTAAATTTACTCCTTGGCTAATGCATAATTAAAATTGTTTTAAAAAATAAAACGCATAAACATGTATTGTGACAGGGTCAAGATTTTCTAATTTAAAACTTCATTTCGTGAATTTATAATACAGCGGTCGTTAATTTTTATTTATTCACAAAAAATTTTAGATCGGGTAATGGTCAGCGATCAATACATATAATATGTGGATCTTTTGTAACCTTAACACATATCCCCACAATCCGAGAATTGGTCCCTCTGTAAAAGGTCTCCTGGATCGCGCTTGGTTAAGCGTTTTCCATGTTTAATAAGTAAAACAATAGCCCAATTTAAAATTTTCTGTAGTTTTTTTAAATGATATATTGGAGGTTTTTTTGCATTGGGTAATTGTCATTCTACATTGAAAATCTAGGTGGCGGCCACTAATGTTAAAGCAGTGTCATATATAAACTTAAATAGAAAACAAAAACAATCACTATTACAGAGGCAATATTATTTTTACTTAAAGGTAATGTTTTGTTTGGTTAAAATGAAATAGTCACCTGAAGAGGTTAGTTTGTAACTGTCATACTCTTTGTTATTTTAAACATATAGCAACAGTTTGCAAACAATCATTCCCGATTTATCGACTACAAAAATATGCATGTTTATTTGTATTTAAATGTACACAAACCGCTTAAATTTTGTATTTTAATATGTATAATAAAAACCGAGAATTGGCTGTTGTGTTTGACATCACTGACAAAACAATCTTAAAATGGTAACGTAGCTTTGCATAACCCTGTATGAAACCATTAGTGTTACAGATATTTGTTGTTATTACAGATGAAAAAAACAAAATATGTTATTTAAAAGATGCTTAACTGTAAAAACTTAAAGTTTAAACGTATTTTTAAAAACTTTACAGATTACCAAATACCTGCTGTTAAACAAAATAATATGTTATTTTTTTAAATTTTATGTAAAATTCTAAGCATTTGCAATTTAACAAACACTATCAGGCAACATAAATGTTTTATATAATGTTTTGAAGCTAAGGGGACTAATATGTGGTACCACAATGGAAAAAAAAGATATTATTTTTTCTGACGATACGATATATACACGAAAATATAAGTACACCATACAATTTTTTAATGCTTTATTTTTATAACTGGGGGTCAAACATCAATAATAAAAAATTGAGCAAGGGCAGGTTATAGACACTGGACGTGGGTTCATTTACGGTTCCGTGCTGGAAATTTTTTTTTAAATTTTTTTACTTTTCCCATCTTTCCCTTAAAAAATAAATGTGAAATTTGTTAATAGTTATTATTATACTTATATATTATCCATATATAATATATATATATATATATATATATATATATATATATATGTATATATATATATATATATATATATATATATATATATATATATATATATATATATATATATATATATATATATATATATATATATATATATATATAATATATATATATATATATATATATATATATATATATATATATATATATATATATATATATATATATATATATATATATATATATATATTCGTAGATATCAATGCTTCCGTAAATGCGAATAAATTAAGTCGGTAACCCCTGCCCCAGCTAAAGGAGGTACGAAACCAGTGGACGTTGCCAATGTCTGTCCTTTACCCTTTTTCGAATTCGAATTTGCGAAACGGCGGCTAAACGGGTTGTTTATTTTCTAGTCGCCTTTCATCACGCCAATAGTAAAGGCCTGCCGGCAACACTTTTAACTTTCGTTCAAGGATTGAAATGCATAGCGCAAAAATCCCTCGATGGACATCGGCTCGCGTTAGCCAAAGTCCATTAGGGGTATCGAAAATATAGCATTGAATGGTTTATCTTATCCGCATTAGTATTATCTTTGATTGTACGCATTTTTTGGCAATAAAATGAATTTTTTTTTTTAATCTCTTAGCTGCAACCCTCCCCAACTTTTGTTTTCAAATGCAAACCTATGTCGTGTGGCCTCATTGAAAAGCTCGTAAAAAATGGAATCTGACCATACCCTTTATTTTTTTTTAAACGTATGTTGTTACCAGGAAATGAGAAAAAACTGTTTTAAAAACAAAAAAGTTAGAAATACCTACTTAGTGCTAGCTACGGGTGAATTAACGTAACAGATGCTGAAAATGCCCTCCACCCTCTACTTGGCAGGGTCCTAGGCGATGGTAAAAACCCCTCTACGGAATTCCGAATGGCCTCAGCCGGTATGTTATGTGATTCCCTCTAATTCTGTTTTTTAGATCTTCAAATTTGCCGGCCTATTTTGAAATTTTAAACCCCTTCTATGGCGTTAAGTCTGGAGATCGTGGCGGCCATTCAATTGTACCCGTCGTCCAATCCAGCGTCCTGCCAATATTTCATCGAGATATTCTCTGACGTTAATACCAAAATGGGGGGGCCCCTTCTTTTTGGAACCAAAGTTTTCAGTGGGGATATTTTGGATCTGCTTCATTGGGAAACATAAAGCTAAAGCAGGCACAAATTTAAAAACAAAAAAGTCTAAGTAGCGTGCGGCTGAAAGGGTTTCCCAAAAAAAAGTAGGGCCCCTAATTTTTGTTGTTGATGATCCCCCATACTTTTTATTTTGAGGACGCTGCGTATGAGCTTCGCATACCCGGTGTGGGTTTTCCTGCTCTAGAATCGATAATTGTGCCTTTTAAACTTCCCCATTGAAATAAAAAGTAGCTTCGCCCGAAAAGAGTATGTTCAGTGAAAACCCATTATTCCCTACATCGCCTCATTATTTCCCCCAAAATTGTAAACGCCTGTCATGGTCATTTTCCCGAGCTCTTGGACAAGATATACCTTATATGGGGGGAAATTTTCTGTTTTCAAAAACCTTCCAATTTACGTCTAGACCAGGATTGTTTTCCCAATGAAACCGTTGACAAATGGGGATCTTCCTGCAAAAGATACGGCAATGTCCAATTTTTGATCTTTTTTAAAACATGGGGCCCGGGCCCCCTTCGGGGCAAGTCCTTTATTTGTACCATGTTCTTAAAATTTTTGTGTAAGATCTTACCCAGTACCCTTTGGGAAATGTGTTTTTCCCGGATATTTTGCTTAAAAAAAAAAACACACTTCACTTTGACTCCCATTCTACCCCCAACCCCCAAAAATATCAAGATTTCCCCGATACGCTCCCCTTTTCAATAAAATTTTTTGTTTGGAAAATTTAAAAAAGGAACTTTTGAAAGTACAAAATTTAAAAAAAACTAAACGGAATTTAAATTTTTAAAGAAATGCCAAAAATTTTAAAACTGGTAAATTTTTTTTTCTTATCAGGGCATTAAATTTGGAAAAAAAAATTTAACAACCTTTTCCTTTTTTTAAAATACCTGCTCAACAATTCTTTGGATTAAACTAATTTTTATTTTGAAATTTTTTTTCTGAAAAAAAAAAATTTCCCAAAAGAATTTGATGCTAGATTACGTTTTTGTTTTCCACAAAATAATTAAAATTTGTTTGCCCTCCCCAGGTTGGTCTGTTCTTAAAATTTGTAAATTTTTTTAGAAACAAAATTACTGATGACCCCTTAGCAATTGTTGGGCAGTGTACATCATCAATGCTGAATCCACTTTTTTTTGTTTATTTGCAACGTTAATTCACCCGTAGATAGCACTAAGAAAATTATTTCTAACGTTTTTTTTTTTAAAAATTTTTTTTCTTTTTCCTGGAAACCCCTTTATTTTAAAAAAAAAAAAAAAAAGGGGTATAGGGGATTCCTTTTTTTTGAGCTTTTCAATGACCCCATCCCGACATAGGTTTGCATTTAAAAAAAAAAATTTGGGAAAAGGGGGTTGCAGCAAAGGGGGTTAAAAAAATATTTCTTTTTATTAAAAAAATGCTACAATTTAATATCAATTGACGTGTTTTCAGCTTTTTTTTCCTAAGTTACGGGTTTAAAAAAGATATTAATTTTATTCCGGATTTTTTGCGCATCGTATATATATACATATATATATATATATATATATATATATATATATTTATTTTTATATATATATATATATATATATATATATATATATATATATATATATATATATATATATATATATATATATATATATATATATATATATATTATCATCAGGAAAACCTTATAAATCACATTTAGGACAAATAAGAAAAATAATGCAAAAAACAAATTAATTTTTATGGGTATACCAACATAAGTGCCCTAGATAAGAATATGTCCTGTTAAAGCCATAACTTTCCAAAAACCCAAATCATTAATTTACGAAAATAAAAATTCTTTTCCATACAAGACATTTTTTTTAAAAGCTTTAGGCAATAACTATTTATTTACACCCCCCATTACTTTAAAATGTTTGTTTTTTTTTACAATGTAAACCGTCACTTTTGTAGAACCTTTAAATTTTTTTCTTTTTTTCATGCTGTACGTTGTTTAAAAATTTTTTCAACCCTTTTTAAAAAAAAAAATTTAAAACCCAATTTATTGACTACACAAATAGGTATGTATGTATAAACGGAATGAGCTTGGCCCTTTTGTCACCTTTATTTTTTCAAAATTAAAAAAAAACATTTACGTAGAGTTTACCAATTGACATTTTAGAAATTTGTGCATAGACTTATTTGTTGTAACTGAATAATTTAGTTCAGACATTTAAAATGACTATGTAAAGAATTTATTACAATTTTAATACAAGTTAATTTATGTGTTTTTCCTTTTGGTGTTAAAAGGCTACACAAAAGTAATTTTTATTATTTTTATTATTGTTGTGTTAAAAGGTTTATTACGGTACAGTAAGTAAAGTACGTATTTAAAACTTTTTAACCTTTGCTAGGGGTAACTTCAGATCCACAACCCTAATATTTGAAATAAAACGTAATGTGGTTATGCATTTTCTTTTAGAAGTCTGGAAAAAAACAAAAATTTTGGGGTGTAGGTAAAATTTTCATTTTATTTTGTTACATTTTTAAAATAGTTACCACGAAGCTCTTAACAAGACCTAAAATAGTTTCCATTTCTACTGTTACCTTCACAAATTTTATGTGAGGCTCCTTAAATCCATCGTAAATTCGAATGACACTAGTACCGACATCTGTGTCTGTTCATTTATCATTTATAAAAATTTTTACCTAGTCACTAAAATGTATGTATGCAATAAAAATAACAGGATTACACAAGTCCACAAAAAAGTGGTGTGTGCTGGGTTTCTAAGATTTTCCGGTGTATTTTTTTTCACTGAACACGAATCTAAAGTCAAAATTGGGGGTCAAACAGCAAAAAATCGAGAAAACCACAAAAAACCGACACGGTACATTTACGACAAGAACCTGCTGTCACGGAATCTTTGGACTATGACTTTATAAAGAGAGCTTTTAAAATTTTTAAAATTGTCAATAAAAAAGTTATATAAACATTTTTAATAAGATAAATAATAAAGGAGATTTAAGGAAAATGTAATTTTGACAAAAAACTTCAGTCCAATATAGGATTTTTTTTTTTTATTAAAGTGATGTTTGGGTTTTTTTATAATAAATCATTTATTTAATTTATTTAAATGCCAAATCACTTAAAATGTGCGAAAAAATTACAGAAATAAAGAAAAAATAATTTTCTAATATTTTCCAGAGGTATACCTTAAAAAATCCTAAAAATTTTGGTTTTTTGGTTATAACTCGAAAAATATTGCATGTAGACAAAAAGGTTATATATCTTAAATTAAAGGTTTTGTAAAAATACATAGTTTATGTTATGTAAAGTTTCGTGTATCTTTTATAGTTTTTAAGATATTAACCTATTTATTAAAAAAAAGCTTATTATCTAAAAATTTTTTTTATTTCTGTTTGATTTCCAATTTTAACTTCAGATTCATTTCGCAAAAAAATTAGATAATTTATCCAACACCCAGCCCACATCACTTTTTTTGTGGGCCTGTGTTATTAGGATTAGGATGCTGGGTGGGGTAAAATTTCAGTATGTTTTCTTTGGGATACTCGCCTTACTATTTTTTGGACAATGGGACCTCTTAGGTCCAGGTCTCCTGGATAACGAACTGAGCCTGCTGAGCCCTATTGACCCCTGTACACTTGGATATTTTCTGAAACAAAAAAAGAATAAAAACCCTTAAAAACCCAAAAATCAAAATTAATAATCTACGTTTCGGTGGCAAGTCGGCTACCGTAAAGTTAAAAGAAAACATTAAATAAATTTTAAGAAATTGTGTTTTAAAAACTTGGAAAATTCAAAAAGCTGTTTACTTTTTATGACGTTTTGTCATTAAAAAATTGCAAAATTTCCTAAAATTCAGTTTATGTTTTCTCTTAATTTTATCTGACAACGACTTGCCACCAAAACGTAGATTAATAATTTTGATTTTTGGGTTTTTTGAGCGGTTTTTTTCTTTTTTGTTGCAGGCGATCTGCTAGTTCATGGGGGTCAGTCAATAAGGCTGAGCAGTTCGTTATACCCTGGGACCTGGACCGAAGAGGTCCCATTTTCCAAAAAGTAGTAAGGCGAGTATCCCAAAGAAAACATACTAAAACATGAATCAGCCACAAAACTATAGGACATATTTACAATTCGGGGTAAACTTGCTAAAAAACGTGGTTATTGTTCTTCAAGATCAGACACTAAATTAGATTTAAAAAAAAACTAAATTTTTTTTATAAGAAATGAAAAAACTAAATTTTAAATTTATAACCATGGACAAAAACGATAAAAAAAACGTTAATTGTACGAAAATATGAAGAGAACCTAGCAACATCATAAGTATATGAAATCCATTCAGTAATTTCTATTAGTTGTAAGTTTCATACCGAAAACCAATAGTGAAACCAGTTCTCACTTAATGAATTTCTATCCTTTATTATTTTTATAAGTTAAGAAAGGCACCGATGTATTTAGTGCTCACTTATTTTAGCAATGGTTTTCATTAATACCAAACTTATACCTTAATTTATTTTCAAAGTGCCTACAGTTTAACATGCGGGAGCAAGTATTGAACCCGAATATCAATATCGAAGTTAATTTAGCAGTTCTAACCTTCAAGCATATACCTATAAAGGTAGCCTTGCCGCTTGGCCATGCGAACAAGCGTGCGAGAGAGAAAGAGCAGAAAGACTACCATCTTTCCCTCGCTCTCGTTTGACGTGCTAATTGGTCGGCGGGGTATATCCCCCTCCGACTTATTGCTTTTTCTCTCTCCAACCGCCGTTTGCACAGCTGAACGGCAAGGCTGCTACTAGTAGGTATATGCTTGAAGGTTTTAACCTTCGAATTTATATCTATAGAGGCAGCCTTGCCGCTTGGGCGTGCGAGAGGCAAGGAGGGGTTTAAACCCAAACAGCACTTAAAGAACATTCATTTTAAAATTCTCGTTTAATAGAAATTTTATTTTTAACTTACTAGATCTAATTAAAACCGAAACTTTTTAGTTGTGGTTAGTATAAACTTTGAGAAAAAAAAATATCTTATTATCGCTATCGAAAACATAATTTTAAGCATTAGACTGATTGTTATTTTTACCAACATTAAAAATTTTGTTCTTAAATTCTCCTGTTTATGTGTTTTTAGCTTCAATTTTTTGCTACCTAAATTTTGTAATATTAATTTTGTCACCATACTATTTATATAACTACTCAATTTTATTAATATATGTATAAAAACGTAAAATAAAATAATTCAGCATTTAAATATCTATATAACAAATATATTTTATGAATTGAAATTAATTACTGATTTGCAGAAGTTTTTAAGAACGGCACTGGTCCATGACTTTCAAATGCGCTCGCGCGATCACCCAGATCTTTGTTAAGTGCGCGCTAGCGTGCGATTGGCGATTAAACATCTAAATGTTATGTTATCTATGTTTAGAATAGACCAGCATTTTTTAAAAAATGGGAATAAACTTTGAGAAAAAGAAATATTAGATATGAAGAATTGAACGTTGCCTTAACATCAGAATATCTTGTTTTAGAGCTTATTTACTCACAAGGCAATAGAGGCTTATAACTCCTTACCAAATATACCTGTTTTGCTTAATGAAAGTTATAACAATAATTTACCCGTTCTATTATTTTTTACTAATTCTTTTTTTAGGTTTTCTAAAAAGAAAATAATTTAGTCATTTATGATTTGTTTCAGATGTGCAGCTGTTACACTTTTTTGCTTTTTCTAATATTTCATTTCTATTATTTACTTTATTTTACTATTACTTGTGTTTCCTGTTATACTATTTTATTATTTTATTATTTTTACAATATTTACAATTCATTTTTTTATCCGTAAAACAGAGTTTAGAGGAGTATGGATGAGCTGTTTTTACTAAAACTTGCCATTTACTTTGTAAAACTTGTAAATTATTTTGGTAAAAAAAATGTATTTTTGCTTCTTGGTAAAATATATTTTTTTTATTTTTGTTATTATAAAGTTATTGTGTAAACATTTGCTTTGTTTTTAGTATTTATGCTAATCTGACAGCAGTCTTAAAACTAATAATTTTTATTTAACAGCTACAAAAATAGTCATGTCTAAGCGGATTCCGACATGTAATACCTGCTTGCATTTTGAATTTTAATGTGAAAATAACAACTATATAAAAGTTCCTTAGTGATTGACCTGACAGGCAAAATTTTCATAAAAGTGTTACATAGCTCTGTATGAATAAGTCGATAAGTTTATTGGTAAAAAATAGTGTAACAATTTAATGTTATCACTTTCTTATAGTTTACCATTTTAATAATATAGGAAATAAATACATTAATATATAGGTCTATAAATTTTTCTAGTGGCATTAAAAAAATATACAGGGTAATTCAGAAAATATATGTCATCGCCTTATTGAAGATTCCCTGGCGAAAAATAAAAAAAAAATTATGCGCATATGTTCAATACGACCCCGGGGTTTAAAAAAAATAGAGTTGGGACTTGCCTTTTATTTTTAAATCTGGTTTTCTATTTAAATTTAATTTGGTTTAATTTAAAAGGTGGTTAGAGCATTAACTAAAATACACTTCTAATAATAAACTTTTGTTACTCTTATGGACCAGTGCCGTATCTTCGGAAAATTTCATTATTTTTTTTCATTATTGCGTCTTAACTTATTGGGTATAAATATTATTAATAATTTGGAACTTAGTTCTTATTAGATGCTTAGTCTTACATCAAAAAGAGCTCCTTATTTAACTTGGTAAACATAACGTCTTTTGAGATATTCTAAATTTAATCTTGCATTATACGAAAAGGTAAATATTTAAAATTATATTTAATTCTACAATATCAATTGTAATACTTTTCAGTTAAACTTTTTTAAAACTAAATATATTTAAAAGGTTAACAATTATATAGAGCACAAAAAAGTTTTATATTTTACATTGATTTGTTTAATTTTCGAATCAAATATATATATATATATATATATATATATATATATATATATATATATATATATATATATATATATATATATATATATATATATATATATAATATATATATATATATATATATATATATATATATATATATATATATATATATATATATATATATATATATATATATATATATATATAAATATATATATATATATATATATATATATATATATATATATATATATATATATATATATATATATATATATATTTATATATATATATATATATATATATATATATATATATATATATATATATATATATATATATATATATATATATATATATATATATATATATATATATATTAATGAACATAATGTTCATTCACTGGTTCGTTAATTATTTTTTAATTCCAGTTAATGAACATAGGCCCAATAAATACATTTTTTTATATTTAAGAACATCTTAACACTAAAAATCAATAAATATACAATATAATTTCATTTGGTAAACATAATTATATTTTACACTATTTAAAACACAAACAAAAGCATGTTTTTCCAATGGTATACAAGTGACCTTACCTTACTAAATTCGATGACACATGAACAACTCACAACCGCAACGTACTTTCAGTCATTTTGGAAAATAAAGGACACATGACTAGAACTAACCCATAAAAACAAAGTGCACAGAAGAAGCCGTAAATCCACTCAAAGTAGAGTCTATGGTTGTTTTGACGAAGGAATCGTTAATATTACGCCTAAATTTTCTATATTGTTCATTTACTGGTGGGTGTTTACTCAGTGGTGCATTTACCCTATAATTAATTTTTTTTGTATTGTATTCCTGTATACCTGCATAATCTGCAGTTAAAGAAATATTTAAAACCCCCACTTGTGTACAGGTATTTTAGACTAATTTGTTATTCCGATATAGTAATATTACAAATTTCTTAGGATACCTATTATTATTTTTCATATGGCGGTAAGCAATTGGTTTTTTAATTAACCCTGTTAGGTTAATATACACAGTAAATATAAATAGTATTGGTATTATTTTCTATTTAAATACAGTAAATACTTAGCAAATCATTACTTTTTAAATTAGCAAGACACAAATTATACCTAGCTCTAGCGGCTCACCCTGTGGGTTTAGAGTTTTGATGCAATGACAAAGATTGCTTTTTTTAAGGTCGTTAATAACATATTAAAATTTGATTTTATTTGGCCGGTCGCCAAAAACCCATTTAAAGTGTGCATGGTCATTTGGTGTATGTTAGTAGGGAGAATATGAGAGTTCTGCGCCCTCCGTTCCCCGGGGAGCTTATCATCTTAATATCTCTGACGTAATTAAATATTTAGGAATCTTGTGTGACGCGTTATTTAGGGCGTGGCCCATACTATCTGTCAAATGTCAAATGTCACCTGTCAAATGTCATCTGTCACCCGTCACCTGTCATATGTCAAAAACCACGTGACTTGGAAAATGGCCGTTACGCGTAGGATACTTGTGCTAAGACCTAATATTGATTTGCACAAACTCGAAAATTTTAAGTTATGTCGTTCGGGCGCTATCGACTAAAATCGTTTTTTAGCCCTGATGATGAGTCTAAGACGAGCGGTTTAAATTTTTTAAAATTAGTGTAACGTCGTACCTATCGAATAGCGAAAACCGCATGGCGCCATCTTTAACCATAAAGGCGCTACAGTTGTTTAAAAATCGTCGAAATTCATCAATTAGCGATTAGGACGGTAACCCTATAGTAAATTGATCATTGCAGTCTTTGCGCTTTAACATCAGGCTTACATGTGGGACTAAGATGGTTATTTTAGCGTCCTACACAGATACTAAAAAAATGGCGCCTGACACCTGTCAAATGCCACCTGTCAACTTTCATATTTCGCGAACCACGTGACTTAGAACCTGCTTACGTGGATGAGACATAATTAAGGGTCCTACGCATGCGTTAAAATAATGGCGTCTGTCAAATGTCACTTGTCAAACGTCAAATGTCAAACCTAACATGTGGGGGCCCCCCACGCTTAAGCACCAGGCCTGGGGCGTAGGCTTGGGGCGTAGGCGCGGGGTGAAGAGCCTTATTATTATATTAATCTTACAATTTTTGAATAGTAAATAATAAAACACATTGTATATATTAAATTAATTTATTTAAACCACATATACAGGGTGAATCAAAAATAGGCTACATTTAATTTGCTACTAACATTACATAAAATTACAATATACGTTCTACTAACTATATTAACCTTAAAATTACAATTATCTCTATGTAAGGAAAAATATATTTATTAAATCTTTCTTACAGATCCTATTAATGGTGAATATCTAACAAGTTTATCATGAATAATTAAACAGTAGGCACTGGTGTTTGCGGGAAAGTTTTCTTTTGTTTCAACCTCTAGTCTTGATTGATTGATTGATTGATAAAGTAAATACACAAGTTGAGGTTTTGTCCGCCTCGACACTGCAGCCTACAGGGCTTGTTGTATCTCTTGTGTATTTTTTTCAGTTAAAAAGGTTTGACACCTTAGACAGGTGTAGTAGCCCTTTTACTGTTCTTTTCTGGTCTCCAGCCTCCTGGTGGTTAGTGTCCACCATAGGTTTTGGTTTGTTCTCCAGTATGTAAGTGCAGGGCACTCATTGATGTGAGAGGCTGTCTCTTCCTCTTCGTCACATGTCTGCAAATGGGTTCTTCTCTATAGATGCCCATAGTGTGCATATGTTTTCTTAGGGTGCAGTGTCCGGTTATTAATCCTGTCACTATCCTAATCTGATTCCTATTTAGTTTTAGTAGTTCACTTGTCAATGCTTTCGATGGTGAGTCCAGCATTGATTTACTGTGATTTTGCCTTGGAATGTGGTTCCAGTATGACTGATGTTGTGTTTGAATCCACCGAGTCATGTAGCCACGAACCGAGGCTTTTGGTATTCAAAAACAGGTTCAGGACCCACAAACATTGCTGCGGAGCCTCGCCTGGCCAGGGAGTCTGCATTTTCATTGCCCTGTATTCCCTGTGTCCTGGCACCCAGGAAAGTGTAACTTTGTTGTGGTTAGCCAGGTTTAGGAGGCATTGCAGACAGTTCCAACCTTGAGTTGACTTGTTGGGATGCCAAAGCTTTTATGGCCGCTTGACTATCAAGAAGATAGTAATGTCCCTGCCCTTATATTCCTCCTCAAGTTCTCTCGCAGACAAGTTCAATGGCATATATTTCCGCCTGGAAAACAGTGGCATATTTCCCCAGGGAAGCATAACTTGAACCTGGGGTCATACCATGTATTCCTGCGCCGGCTCCATTGTCAGTCTTGATCCATCGGTATACCAAACCAACTTCCGAGACTGACCAGGAGATCGCTCACTACCGCCCCAGGTAAGCTGGGTTTTGTATGGTCTGTGTATTTATTCGTTTTGGCATTGTATCCTCCCCATCTCAAATATTGGGTTTGTGATACTGCTCGTTATTCTGGTGTGTCCTAGGCAGGCCCAGAGCACCAGTTGCCGTTACATTTCAGCCTGTATGCCCCAATCCTCGCCTCCGCCTTAATAATTATACCAAAGGGGGCTTAGTAGGGTTTCCATGGCTGCAGTTGGAGTGCTTCTAATAGCTCCCGTTATACAGAGACATGCTAGTCGCTGGAGTTTGGATAACTCCAGCTCTGCTTTTTTCTGTTCTATTTTTGGCCACCAGATAGTTGAACCGTAGGTTATCATGGGTCTTACCACAGCAGTGTACAACCAGTGTACTATGCTGGCTGAAATCCCCAATTCTTCCCACAGCTCTTTTGGTAGCCATTAAGCCATTTTGCCCTTATTAATCACATTCTGCATATGTGGATTCCAGGTTAGCTTAGAATCCAGAGTTAATCCAAGGTACTTTTCCTCCTGAACATAGCCGAGTGTGGTACCGAAGAAGTGAGGAGATTTTAAATCATCCAGATTCCTTCGTCTAGTGCAGGGTATTAGCGCAGTTTTGCTAGGATTAACAGTAAGGTTTTCCTTGTTGCACCATCCCTCCAAAATTCTCAGTGCCCTTTGCATAAGCTCCGAGGTTGTTTTGTTATGCTTCCCACACAAGTATAGTGATGTCATCCTATACCCTGGGTATAGAAGCCATTATTATTCAGTTCCACCAGGAGTTCGTCAACAACCATATCCCACAGTAGTGGGGATAGAACCCCTCCCTGTGGGCATCCTTTGACCACTGACACCTCCATTGTTTCGCTGAATAACGTTGCTTGCGCTCGTCTGCCAAGTAACATGTCTCCTCTAGTCTTACATCAATAATACCAGAATTTAATATTTCATTCTGTCTTGAACAATCAATTACAATTAGAGGCGCATACTTTTTAAAGTTTTTGGGAGTAAAAATTGGTTCGTTTTCTTTCTCGTAGTAGCTCTCTTGAAATTCGGAATACATTTCATAAAGAGTAGCTATTAGTCCTCCTGAAATCTCCAAATTTAAATTATCATACGGATAAAATTCCGAATTTAAATAAAGCTTTACATTTGATACATTTCAATGATCAAATAAGCTACTGTTTTTGTTGAATTTATCCTTTCGGGCTGTTTGAAACCCTAAAATTATCCATCTGGGTCTTTCCACCTGCACCGAAGTCTTTATATTCCAGGTAAGTTGTTTTCCAGTTGGAACTGATGGATGTTCTGTGAGTTCCCAGCTTCTAAAAGCGATATCCAATTCGGTTCCATTTTCAATAAGTTTTAAAAGCTCTATCCGTTCAACATCAGATACTGTAATATGTGGCAGCCTCCAAACAATCTTATCAATAGTAACTACTACATTTTCTGCATCAGCCGTATTAATAATAGCATTAATGTCGGAGGGCTTCTACTACACCAATTCGTGCTTAACATTTATGAGTATTTTTGAAAGTCTTGCAAATCCTAGTAAGGGGTTTTTAGCGGCCACAAACATTAAAACTTCCAGTGGTTGGGTCAACGTTATCGCAAGTAAATTCATCATCAATACTCCAACCAGCATTTTTATATTTATTTAATTCGTTAGCATTGTGAAATATATCCTTTCATGGTTGCTGCTGATTATGGATATCTAATCGAGTCAATAACCTTTCCACCAA